>BQNB010045187.1:0-44430 GCA_026074375.1 Tanacetum coccineum
TTAAATCTTTCTTGAACCAAGCTGTAGAGTTGTCTCAAATCTTGTCTATCAAGTCTTCTTAACAATGCTTGAATATCTCCATGAAAGCTTGACTCACGGACCTTCGGTTTCAACACCCTTAGATTTCCCGTTTCATACATAATTTATTTATAACTTAAAACGAAATAGTCTTAGTTCAAAAGCATATTTAAATTTAAGAAAAAGAGATTTTCCCTATATTTATTAAATCACACTTAACATTAATATAATTATACTTATACCTTTTAAACCAAGGAAATCCTCGACCTTTTTGAAGGCTGCAACATCGGTTGTGAGCCGGCAAGATGCAGCAAACTTTTATCAGTCTCGGATTATTATTCTTACTATGGGCCTTATTTAAAAGGCTGCAACATCGATTGTGAGCCGGCAAGATGCAGCAAACTTTTATTAGCCTATATTTTTTTTATTATTACCTCATTTTTCATTTTTTTATTACCATGATATAGAGAAAAAAAATTAGAAAATTTAAGTATAAATTTGAACAAAGACTAAATAAATTTTGAATTCAAAAATTGTTGATTTAAGTTTAATTTTCGAAAGGAGCACGTATTATTAGTCAGGTTAGGAGCTTATGGGAGAAAAAGACACAAATTACACTTATGAGCTCTTAAGATTTCCAACTAATTCTTGTTTAGCATCCAACTTATATTCAACTCTATCATTTCTCGTTCTTCGCAAATTTAAAATCTGTAATAAAAAGATCCACGAATGTTTAGTCAAGTTTAAAACGGTTAAGGGACAAAGCTAAGAGCTCAACACGCTTGATCGATTCAAAATTTATTCTTATTATACCCAGCAGGAAAGACAACATTGTGAAAAAACGCTTATTTTATTTTTGAAAATTTTTAATTTTTTTTGGTATTTTGGTGGTAAAAACAGGATTACGTGAAAACAATGACTGCAGGCATAATCAAACAATCAAATCAATAGACCACCGCCACCCCATACTAGAATTAGAAACAATGTCCGCAAGTTTTACGAAGGTTCGCTACGTAAATATACAGTCGTTATTAAGTGTGCTCAAAGCTAAACATTAGTCGATAAGATGATATTGGATTCCCATAGATCAGAGCTAAATTGAAGCTCGAGTGAACGAAGGACAAAACCATGAGCACGAGAGGCTTTAAAAATCCGGGCATTCCTGGACATACAATACAAAAACCACAAAACACGAGAAAGGAAGAGGCGAGCCTCCTCGCAACACACTTATTCATTACTACTATTATATAAGGATAAGCTTGGGTGGCCACCTACGAAGTGCTTATTTTTGTTAACCGAGTCTTGAGCCTGACTCGATCCCCGATACTTGAGTTAGTCAAGGAGGATAGAAATGGAGAAACGGAACATCCAAGATAGGAATGTCCTCTCCATAGATCAACATCGGGCTTTTATGATAAAAAAGCTTGGAAGCTTTAAAGCCCCGATGTGATAAAGAAGGAGGAGATTTCTCCTTTGAAGCAAGAACACTGTGATCTTGTGGATTCGACTTCAATGCATATCCCAGGATCGTAAATCTTGTTTCTATCTCCGAAAGGAGAAGAAACATCATGATCGAATCCGAGATCATTATAAGAAGGAATGAAGTTAAAATCCATATGAAGGGTGGGATAGGTGGGCAAAATATTAGGCACGTCAACGGGGATGTCTTCCACCACATCAATGGTTGAATCTCCCGAATCGGGATAATCAACATAAAATGATTCGAACTTGGGAAGGGAAGTAGAATTATCGTCGTCAACTTCGAGTTGTATTCATCACTCTCAATACCCGGTTGGTATTTGAGTCATCAGGGTCGGGAAATATATAAGATCTCTCCCATAAGCAGGTAACTATCCTCATCGAAGGGATTGGATATGTGGGAAGAGACTCGATGATAGTAATTTGAAATAGCATGAAAATCTTCCGGCAAGTCGGGGAGATGGAAATTATCGTATAGCAAACTCTCCATTTGAACTTTTTTTTCGCGTCTATCTATTAACACAATTCTTGGAGGAATTGTTATGAGTTCACTGGCGAACTCTTCAAAGAGAGAATCAATCTTAGGAGAGGAAGCCATCAAAGTCTGGCGATTGAGTAATGATTCAAGAAGATAAGACTCGGTATCAAAATGATCATTTTTTAGAGTAGAATCGAGGTCTTCATTATGAATCAGATTAAACTCACTAGAAATGATTTCCTCGTCAAGATCAAAAAGAGGGTTTGAATAAGTTTTAAAACTTATTTCATGAATAACCTCCTCATGACTCGACTCGTCATCACTAGAGGTAGAATCGTCGAAGAGAGGATTAGAAAACGTCCGAAAATTTGTCGTTTGAGAATCATCACAATCGGGCCACATCAACTCGCATTATCCTCGTCGGACTCACTTAGGTTTTGGATAAGGTTCTCAACACTAGACTTTATGAATTCGTCCGATTATGTTTCCGGAATTGTGTCAAGATGCTTGTCCACCATTCGGTGAGACGACGTCCGTTTTGTGATCGGGTATATGATTTGAGGTAGAACATGTCATGAGATATTCTTGTGCTGCAAAAGAATACTCATCGTCATCATCATCATAAGATGAGGTAGGCAAATTCCAACTTGGAGTATTAATATATTCTGCCAACTCCTCGTTTATACTTTGCAAATCTTGAAGAAGTTTGCTATGCAATTCTTGTACCTCCTCGGATTGAGCATGCTTAACTTCAAAAAATTTGTCCCAAGCTTGCGTTAAAACCTTCGGTGTTTCCCTAAAATAAATACGATCAAACTTTTTTAAAAAGTTTTGTATTGATTCCATTAGGTCTTCACGGGCATGCAACATTTCTGCACTTGTTTCTTGACGAGGTTGATGAATGACGGGAAACTGCAAGGGTTGGGATTGGTCAAAAACGAAAGAATTAGAGTTGTAAAAATTTTGATTCATCGGTTGACATTCAAAAGTCGCATGAGGACCCTCGCAGTTTTCACAACAAAGATATTGTTGTGGAAAGTGGTGAAGTTGTGGAAATGTATCAAGTTTTGAATGTAACACGGGTCGGATTGTTGGACAATCGTGACCTTGAGAGCGGACAATTTTCGTAACCCATTGTGAGCATCGTTCCCACATAACTCACAAAAATACGTATCGTACTAGGGTTGTGGAGGGTGGTAAGAAAAATCGGGAGGATTATCGAAAGAATTCGGATTTGAATTATAAATGAATGAATTTCGTCTCTTGAGTTGCAAAAAACAAAACAAATTAACACCCTTTAACGGCGCCTTCACAACAAGCAACAAGTGATCTGACTTTCCATTCTCAAATAAGTGCAAAATTTAAACAAATTTCGTTAATAGATTAACAACACACTGCTTGGCAGGTAATGGATTAAAATTTAACAAGCCAATACTACGGGTTGGCCACACCCATACACTCGCTTTGTTCGAATGACGTCATTAGAATTAAACAAATTAGAGGATAAGAGAAAGAATTAAACGGAGTTTGAGGTTACGGATAATATTTTTTGATTTTTGAGTTTTTTAAGCAACATATTTTATTAACGGACAAAATGAGATTGAATAACTTAAACCAACTAATCAACTTGTTTCCACGTAGCTCTCTAAAAGAATAACGCCCAAAGTAGCGGTAGGGTGCGGGATATGCGCGAAGCTATTAAAAACCATTCTCCTTTTGGGTCGTAGTTCCACGAACAAACCCTCCTTAACACTCTTATAGTTTGTTAATCTCGTAAAGGTGAGCCGTACTTTAAAGTGACACAAAGCAAGTTTTAAATCTTGTTGTTTTTAAAGACTTTAGGAAAAAGTAATTTATGATTATTTGATAATATATTCACAAAAAATCGAGAAATTAAATATTTTTGTTATTTTATTATTTTTATAACAAGAAAATAACGTCTCGAGGAAGGGTCTTCATGGCACAAACAAACTTCAACTCGGTAAATTGTCTCACGACTCCCCCGGGCAACGACGCCAAAATTAATGGTAGCAATGTTTACTTTTATTATATATTATATATATATATATATATATATATATATATATATATATATATATATATATTATTTAATATATTACGGTAAAATAAACAAATCAAATTAAAATCCATTAAGGCAATACGTTTAAATTAAACAAATTAAAAATATATATATCCGGGAAGTATCGGTTTCTCGCTTCGTTATCTACAAAGTTTAAAACCGGACCCGGGTCGTTATGTCCCGTCGAGGCGTGAATTTGAAAATCGAGTTTAGGTTTGATAATTTATGCTTGAATGATCAAAGATTTGATTTGGATTTCTATTTCTACTAAATTTAATGGAAAAACTGGTAAATGAAACGTGAAATCCTAAAAAACAGAACGTGGACTTAAAACTAGATTCTCAAATTTTAATCCGAAAATGATTTTTAAATATTATTTTGTATAAATACTAAGTGGACAAAAATGCAAGAACAAAAGAAAACTAAACCAAAAACACGAAGCATGTAAGCTTGAAAACACAAAAATCGTGAACGGGATCATAATCCCGTTCTTTAAAAATTTAAAATCTAAAATTTTAACCCTACGAAAGAAAATTTAATTTTCCTAGGTTCTAAATGATAAAATAAAATTAAAAAAAGAATTATATTGTTTTGATTTTTTAATAATTTTTTATGAATTAAAAACTGTTTTATAAAGAAAAATTGATTAAAAATACTAAACGATTTAAGAAAAATCTTAAAAATTAGGGAAAAGTTATTTAAACAGTGCTTGATTTAAGAAAAATAAAATGGGTTGCCCAGCTTATCAAAATAAGGTGGAAATAAGCAAATAGGGGCTTTGGGCTTATTGGGTCTAAAAAGACTAAGAATTAATTGTGCAAAAAATTAACCGATGGCACTATCTGATGTTTATGTGGTTAGTGTGTCTCCCTGTCGTTGTTTGGAGTCTAGATGGTGTGTGAAAGAGGAGGTCACAGTTTCGAACCTGTGGCCTCTTCTTTTTTGAAAACATTTTTTTTCTTTTTAAAAAAAAAAACTTATAAATCACACTAAGATAAGCAACTTTAATAAGAAAAACTTTTTGTGAAACTAAAAAAATAAGCTGGAAAAAGCAAATTGAAGGGACAGAATTTTGTTTTTTACACTAAGTCTTAAATGGCTTAAACTGTTGGCTTTTCTAAAAACTGAATAAGCTAAGCAAACAACTAAATAAGCTAAAACATATAATCTACTACACCTATTAAGCAAATCTAAACAAAAATAAGCAAAGAAATTGGCAGAAAAGCTATAAAAAAACAAATAAGCAAAATGGCTAACACTAGCAAACAAACAGCCTATAGGGCACTTTTTGGGCTAAAATTTAAGGGCTTCTAAAATCAGCAAATACAAATGAGTTTGAAACTTATATAAGCTACTAAAAAGCTAAATGAAAAGGCTGTCTTACACAAGATGCATTTTTTTGGTTTTTCTTTCAAAGACAAGAAGCTACTTGCAGGACCCTAATAATTAAGCTAGTTGAAATAAGTTTAAAAAATAGAAAATAAGCAAAAACCATAATGTGAACTGACACCCAAGAAGCTTATGCCTCCAAATTACAAAACTCTTAAAAAATAATTTTAAACTAAGCTAAAAAAGTGTGATTGAAAAAGAGCTTTTAAAAACTTAAAAAACTGCAAATTTTATTGACTGATTTTAAGTAAGACTCCAAAAGGGTAATATGCAAAATTACTACTCTATTGTACGATTTATTAATATATACGTAATATATAATACCAAGAGGAAATTAAGAAAATTCCCTAGGAAAGTTTCAATCTTTAATATATATATAATAATATAATATATTATATAGTTTGCTTACCGGAAAGTATGATTTTCCGGGTGTTTTCCTAACGATTTGAGATATTAAAACCTGATTTGAAATTGGATACTGTTTGAATGTGTTCGAAAGAGTGATTGAGTTTTTCTATAACTTACTAATTAAAAAACCAATTATACACAAGTAAATTAAAAAACAATTAAAGCACAAAAAAATTTAATTAACGCAGACAATATAAGCAAGTGTAATATCAAAATTAACTCCTAAAAATTGTAAACTAAATTTCTAAACCTAAATTAGGACGAAAGAAAATTTTAAGAAAAAGAAAAATATTTTTTAATTATTTTTGAATTTTTTTATGAATAAAAAAAACTATTTAAATCTAATTAAATCCAAAAAAATAAAAAATAGCAAGTAATTGAAATTATATTTTTCCTAGATAAAACATAGAAAAAGAAAATTTTAGAAAAAAGAATCACTATTTTTGGCTTTTTAGATTTTAAGATATGGAATCTTATAAAGATTTAATACTAATTAAAAGTATAAAAATAATAAAACTATTAAAAATATAAACCTAAAATTTTTATAAAAATTATACTAGAGAAAAGAAAATGTAGAGAAATTTTATAAAAGTAAAAGCCCTAATTTTTACCTTTTAATTAAAGTTTAATTAAACTAATTAAAAACTAAACCTAATTATTTATTAAAATTATTTAACTAACAAGAAATTAATAAGGACTAATTATGCAATCCTTAAGGACTTAATAATGCAAAACAAAGGAATAACTGAGACAAACAATTTTAAAACTTAAAAGTTTACACTTCCCTACCCTGGAGGCCAACCGATTACAAGTTTAGTCCAATGTATAAGAACCCAACATAAGATGAGTCTAAAAAGTGCTTATTATTGAAAACTTATAAAAGCAAGTTGCGGAGAAACAGCTGGTGTGAATAAATTTAATGAAATTTTACTATTAGCTGAAAAACCAATAATAGCTCCAATAAACGCTTATCAATAAGATGTTTACAGAATGTAGGGGTTACCCTTTGGTTTTACTAAATCAGCTTTAAACTACTCAAATTAAGCTCAAATGAAAAAGCAAAAGGTGTTCTGAAAAGCTTAATGATTTTTGTACTTATTCTATAAATGAAAAGCTAATTGACCTAGGAACATCTTAACCACTGAAATGGTAATGAAAGTACTAAATCAGGAACAACTCAAAAAGCTAAAAACAAAAAATAAGCTCAATAATGCTCAAATAAGCTATTTTAGAAAACTCGCTTGTAAAAACTACTTTACCTATATATAAGCTAGAAACCAAATCTTAATACCTAGCTATAAGCTAGGAACTATCTTATAATCTAAAAGCTAAAATCTTAAACCTACTGTTTTGGACTTTTTGGATTTTTATAACTTTTGACAGCAAATTAATCTAAGAAATTAGATGAATTATTGAAGAGCAAAAACTTAATATACACTATTACTATACCTAAAACTATAAGCTAGAAGAAATTAAGACCTAAGATCCTAAAGTAACTAGCCTAAAATTGATATTAAAAGTAGCAGGAAGTTACTAAACTGCTGTTAGGATGTACTTGGCAAAAGGAATGCAACAAATTGGTGCAGGTTTCCTAGAGGGATAACCTGCACTTAGACACTCTTATTGAGTGAACTCATACACAAAACAAGAGATTACCAAGACTAAGAGTCTAGATTTACAATTTTAACAAGTAAGAAAAAGTAAAAAGCTCCCCTGGTGCTAGCATATCTTAATGAGCCTCAAAATGAATTATAAAGCAAACTAATCCTCAAAACCTCTTGAAAACTTAATAACTTGAGAAATCTCAGCTGTTCAAATGAAATTCCCCTAGTCACTTTGACTATTTGAGGTCAAACACACTTATTCCAAACACCCCTTAATAACATGACATAACTTGATTCAACTTGTTATTTGAAAACTAACTATCTAATCCTTGAAACCAGATGTTACTAAGCTTATAACTAACCTAATGAACACAAATCAATAACCACTTAAGCTAAAATCAAGATCTATTAATAATCACTAACTAGTATTTTTTTGGATTTTTATGATTTTATAACAAGTAATGAAAAATTAAGATCTAAAATTATTAAGCTAAAAACAGGTAATCAATAAGCACAAAAATGATTAAACTAAGCACAAATAAGCATTCAATTAAACAATAAGTAGATTAATGAGCAAATAAGTGATATAAGCAAAATTTAAACTAGATCTTTAAAACACAAATTTAAAGAGAAACTTACTATTGGCCTAGCTTAACAAGGCACAAAGGGGCTCTTAGAGCTATTCTATAGCTCTAGCTTATCTTAAGATAAGCTAGTATAAGTCCATGAGAGCTCTTCCCTTTCTAGCTCTCCTTCCATTAGCCATAATCCAAATGTAAAGGTATCTAGACTAGTTTATTGATTTAAGTAAGATTAACAACTGAATTAAGCTCAATTTCAGCTTAGAGACTGAAAGAGCTGAATAAGAGCTTATAGGATTTTATAAGTAGCATTTTAGAACAATAGTGCTTATTGAGAGCTTATGAATAAAAGAGGTTAAGAAGATTAAAAGCAAACACTGAATTTGATTAACTAAAAACTTTGATTACATTAGATAAAAAAACCAATTACAACTGATTTTTAAAAGAAAATTACAATAAGCAAAATATCTAAAAGCTAAATAGGTGAAAAACTAGGAAAAGAAGGTAAAAAAAAGTGTGTGTGATTACTGTTGTGTGATAGTGAGGGCTTTATTTAGGCCATTTGTGAAGGATTCTAGCTTGAATTCCTTTGTTTCCTCCGCTGAATCTCAACCGTACATTTCTATCATTGGATCAATGATTCATGGCCGTTAGATATTTCTTGGGATCACTTGGTTTGACTGCTGGCATCCTTGATGTGATCCACTGTGTTACCTCTCTGAGTGATCCAGAGAAATCCCAATTTCCTATGCTTCTGCCTGCCAACGTGGCATTCCCTTGAGTAGACCAATTAAAGCTCATTGATTTGACTAATCTCTCCCTGCCATCTTGTATGCGATCACTTGAATTGACCTAAGCACCCTTTAATTTGGATTTGCCCTCTCGTTTTACCCTGAGTTAAAATGGAGATGATGTTGAATAGTAAACCTTTCTTGGCGCCCAATTATAACTGAAACGAGGGAAAAATCGTTTTTAAACTTGAGAAATTGCAAATATTTAGTACTTGTGAGTTTGTTTATAAAGGTTTGTAGTGTAAAAAGGTTTAGGATATAGCAAGTTATGGTCCATGTGGTTTTATGAAATGGGCTATTGGGCTTAAGGGATTGGGCTTTTAGATCCGGGTTGTGGCCCATTTAGGGTTTAAGGGACTATTTTTGCAACTTTTGAAACTTGAAGGGCTAAAGTGGAATATTTTAGATTTTGTCCTTTGTGGTTGACTTCTATTGACCAAGATTGACTGGAGTTGACTGAAGATTTGACTTTTTCTGGCTTTGGCTTCCCGGCTTTTGTTCACTCCTTCGTTTTTGTGTCCTTGTTTGCTTGTTCTTTGAACGGTTTTATGTGACTTTTCATATATCTGTACATGCCACACACAAACACACAACAACAAGTTTATTTTGCCATTTTGCACTTTGGTTTTGGGTTTAACTTGGGTATTTTAGGTACAAACCGGGATATGTGTATTTTATATTTTTCACTTTTCCCATGCTAAGTTGAAAACAAGATCATTGTCAATTACAAGCATGACACAATACAATACTTCATAATACAATTGTGTACTTACTTTTTCCCGCCAAATCCTATTTTGGTATCTAAAGATTTTACATAGTCATATACCGAAGGCTCTTTAAGAATTTTTATTGTGATACTATATTATTCAATATATAAAGGTAACGGTTAAGAATGCTTAATTAGCTCTAGCCCTTTTTAAAAGATCAAATGTCATAAGATTAAAGTCACATCTGAGGCACACCAAATTTTGGACTTTTATAGGCTACTTAAGCAAAAGCACCATTCATGTCAATACCCTATGGGCTCTTATAAGACATGTATTGACAATCTTATTTGCACCATATACCCTTTAGGCTCTTTAAGTTAACATAAATTAGACAAAAAATTAAGCAACATAATTAACTCAGTCCTTTAGATGCTACAACATCAGCCACGCCTCCGACAAGATTGTAGCAAACATATTCGACCTCGGTAACTTCCTAGAACTTGTAGAAGGGCAGTTTGTACACTCGGTTGTGAGCCTTGGCAAGATGCAGCAAACTTTTATCAGTCTTTGGTATTATTGAATTCTACTTATCCCATTTACATAAGGATCTTTAGGAATAAGTAAATATTTATATTAGTATGCCAATATTAAGTATTCATGATGTGTTAATCATCATAACTCACAAAGGAACTAAAGAAAACTTCTATTAAACTAATTATTAACCAAAAAACCGCACAACTCTATTTTATATTAAACATTATACTATAAAAGGTGAAAAAAGCTAATGGGAGAAAAAACCTAACAATTTAATACAATATGAGCTTGAAAGAGAAAACTAATACTCTACGTTTTAATGTCATGGACTTATAAAGAACCTATCGTATTCTCGGTATTTGTATCTTAAAATCTTAAGAAGAGAACCGCGATAAAGTCTTAAGCCTATATAAAATCCAACTCGGCATATTTAAAATATAATTGAGATTAGCACAAGTCTTATTTTTAATGATTTTCAAGGTTTAGCAATGTTTAAAAGTCTTACATTGAGATAGCACTAACTATAATCATAATTGTTAAGGAAGAAAAAGCTAGAACTATAACGTTCGATGGGTCAAAAATTAATTCCTTATTCTTACCAACGGAAAACCCACATTTTTGTCTTAACACTTTTTTTTTTACTACAAATAAGATCTTAAAAACTTAAATTTTTTTCTATTTTTGTGGGAAAGTGGTACGAGAGAACAAAAGCAATAAGCAATGGCACATCCAAATCGATGATTCCGCTCACAACTAAAACGAAAAATTGTCCTCAATGTTTAAAGTCGGGTCTCTACGTAAATCTAAGGCGTTTATGAATTATGCCCAATAGATAAAACGTGATTGATAAGTGAAAGGATAATGATTTCCCCAAACTAGTTTACACAAAAAGGAAAGGGAGCTCGAGTGCAAAACGGGATATAACACCGGACACGTACGGCTTCAGAAATAGTTGGGGTGTAACCCTGCAAAATCACAAACAAACAACAAACAAAAGAAACCGAGAAGAGGAATAGCCATAAACACATCATATACAAATTAGACAATAGAAAAGGTAGGCATGGGTGAAACTCTCACGAATGACGGCTTGTTTTTGGTTTCGAGTCAAAAGCTCGGACTCGAGCCCTGAATTTAGTTTCCTTAGGGAGAGTATGGAGATCTGGGACTACCTTGGGTGGTATATCCCCTCCGAAGTAATGTTTCACACGCCGTGATCATTTACTTTGAAATTTGGACCATCAGGTTTGAGATAATTCACTGATTCCGTAAGGGAAAAACTCGAGCGATAGTAAAAAGGTCTTCAGACCAACGAGTTTTAAGCTTTCAGGCAGAATATCTTTTAACCGGGGGAGTGGAACGAGTTAAAAATTGGATCACCTACATTGAGGATTCGTTCTCTCTAATCTTTGAGTCGTGATGAAGCTTCTTCGTCTTCTCCTTTTGTAAATTATTGAATTCTCATAAGCTTGATTATCGAAGCTCGTTAAAGTTCTTTATGTTAAATATTAGAAAAGACACGGTCACAACCGTGTATTTTATGTTTATTTTAGCTCGTAGTTTAAAGTTATAGTACGTTTTTGGTTTTTAAGTCGTGGTAACTAATACCGGTATATTGTCATGTACTATATATAGCCTCTTCCTACTTTGGAAGAGGTAAGCCTAGTCATATTTCATTTACAACAGAAAACACTTTCTCTCTATAGAATATTCTCTCTCTCAGTGTTTCTCTCTTAGTAAACATAGCTTAAATCCAAGACATCGAACATCGTGGTGTTATGATTATAGGCAATATACCACAATTGGTATCAGAGCTAATGGGATGATTAGATCGTGTGTATGTGCGATTTCTTGCTTGTTTTAGATCGAAAAGTGTGTCATAGAAAGTTCATAGATCATTTTTTGATGATCTCCGAAATTTTATCTATTGGTAATGATAAAGTTTGGGTTTGTTTCTGTTGCTATTACTTGATGGTACTGTGTTGTGCAAAAGAAATCAAGGCAAAATTGTAAAAATGGTGATTTATAGGTGTTTTGTGTGAAAAAAGTCGTTTTGTTCTTCGTGGGGGAGTTGCAGATTTCTTCACGGCGGTTTTGCTGAAATTTTTTTTATTTTATTTAAGTAGGTTACCAACCCTTGAACACGGCGGGTTCGCTTAGGGTAGGCGAGTTGCTCTAAGCGGGAGAGTTGGTTACTATGTGGCGGTTTGCTTACCCGCGGTTGTTTTTGATACAGGGTCGGCGAGTTGTTAATAAGCAAGCGGTGTGTACAGCGGTTTGAACAGTTATCAGACTGGGTATTTTGAAATTTTTATATAGCAAATATCTTAATGAATATCTGGCGGTTTGAAAACTCAACTGGCGGTTTGATTAAAATTTCTTTCGCGGCGTGTTGCTGGCAGCGAAGTTGTGTTCGGCGGAGTTGCCATAAGATCCTTCACCAGCGAGTTGCTAATTCCCCCAAGGCGGGGTTGATTTGGCATAGCAGTTGTTGGGTTCGGCGAGTAGCCCTAAGATTTCACCGCGAGTTGCCTTAATTCCTAGCGGCGGGTTGCTTGGCTGCGAGTTGTGATTCGGCGAAAGTTTGCTTAAAATTCCACCAGGCGATGTTGCTTATTTCTTTATGCAGCCGGTTTGTAGCATTTGGCGGTGGCTTGAGCTTCTGTCTTGGAAAATTTGGATATTTCATACTCGGGTTTTAATATCACTAAACAAAATACGAATATTAACCTCACCACTCTTTAACGTACACTCTCTAATCATTGATCGATCAAAACATATCATATCATAATAATACAAGATGTCTAGTATGCAAGAGACATCAGTGAGCAGGTTATGATACACGCCACCGATGCTTCTTGATAGATCTGACTTGAAATCTTGGCAACAAACGTATACGTCTGTAATGTCTAGGAAATGATAATGGAGAGATATTATGAAGTCCATTAAAGAAGGACCATTTCAGATTGGGACGGTTCAGGATGGTTGTTACTGAGGAACGAGGGTGCAGTTCAACAAGGTCCAGTAGTGCTAGAGTCCTTAACGACCTTTCGGATGAAGAAAAGGGAAAAGGTATAAAGCTGACATTCGTGCCAACCAATATCTACTTCAGGGTTACCAAATAGGACATTAATACAACTCATCAATCACTATAATTGACGCTTAAGTCATTTGGGGTTGGGAAAAACGTTTGAAGTTGATTCTGGAAGTTTTGAGTTAAACAAGGATGACAGGGAATCTCAGTTATCGATGAATTTGACACTTCCGTCAAATCAAAGGAGAAATGAGAAAACCATTCAATGGATACTACGTTAGGTTTACGAAGCTCATTAATGACATTGGGAAAACATCAAGATGACCATGTCCAGAATGCAGCTGAAATCAAAGTTTGTGAACAACATGTTGCCTGAGTGGGAGTAGATTATAACTGAAGTCAAACTTAACAGAGGCTTTGAAAGAGTCAAACTGTGATCATTTGTATCGCCTATTAAAGCACATGAGGTGCATGCTAATGAGAACAGAATATGATGGAAAGGTAGTCCGGTCAACCAAATAATGATCATTTTGGGCACTAGTGTTCGGACGCCTCACGTTCAGCAAGTATCCAACTGCTATATCATAAAGTCAAAAAGAACAAATCTCCTGCTGAAAATTTTCAAATGGACTCAGGAAGTTCTTCCACAGAAAATTGATGAAAGTTTATCCAACACACTTATGCCTCCTCACTAAATCGGACAAATCACATATTCCGCAAACTAAGAAATCAACTAGTGCTTCGTTCTAATGCAAGGATAAGCTATGGTTCAGGACGGGGAAAGTTTGCTGGTTCAAGATGTCCGAGAGATACAATGCGGAAATAATCAAAGGCAAGACCATTTCAGGAACAATGCAAGTGGAAATGGTGTAGCTTGGAATGTAAGAGGAAGAACAGAGGGTGGCATGAATTAATCGCTGGTCAGCGAAACCCATCAAAGTGCTTACAACTGTAATGGTCTAGGGCACATTAATCGTGAATGTCTAAGGCCAATGAGACTTCAAGATTCAGACTTATCAAGGACAAGATGACTACTAATGCAAGCCAGGGAGTGGGAGCAGTCGTAATGGATGAAGAACAGGTCGTTGTTTCTTGAAGGGGGAGAACAGGTTACCAACGTTGATGAATGATGTGGTGTTGATTCAAGACGAGAATGATTTGGCGAATCACTTGTGGACCATATTTTTGAAGATGCGCCCATGAATGTGATGGCATTTGCACTATGATGTTGATCGAGGGTATCCAACTTCACAGACCATGTTCATGGCATCCCTCACATATGAAGATCCAATCTACGATGAAGAGGGCCATCATATGACTCGAATAATCCATTTGAGGTCACAAGTTATGTATGCTTTTGTAGATCATTTATGGATGAGCTATCATGAAGTACACGAGATGCAAATCGATGTACAACACAGCTACGTTGTTGACTTGATGACTGATATTCGAGGTGATCGGTAATATTATTCAGTTATAGGATCTAGTATGTGGAAGACAACGAAGAACTGTTGACTAAGTAATGCATCCTTCTGTATGAAATGATGCACTAATGTCTTATCTTGAATGAAATCTATGAACAGGTGTACAAAGTAGATTAACGAAATAAGAAGACATGGAATGAAATGACTCAGTGACCTTGAACTTGCGATATATACAAGGAAATCTCGGTCGGGGGGAATATGAAAAATGGGCAAAGTTTGAATTGACTGATAGAGAATGAAAAAATTGATGAACTAAAAATGGAATAATCATCTCGGACCGAAAAAGAAAGGAAAAATCTTCTTTAAAAATCTGAACTTCATTCTGCACACAATACTCCAATAGTTCTAAGTTTGACCATATAAGTCAAAGACCAAAAGAATAGTAACACTTTTTGACAAAGGATTTTAAACAAAAAGAAGACAAAATTCCTTGAAGTGTTTTAGGACTTAAAGATGCTAAAAGATCAAGATTGAAGATCGATTTATACAAACTGGATCAGTCTGTATCAATCAGTTCACATGTTGTGTAAAACCAAAAACTTCATTTTTATGATGAAAAGCACCAACGGTAGCATCTAGGCTACATAAATCCCGTATGTCTTGCTAGTGCAAACCCCAAGCTCAGTCTGCTCTGTATAATGGTTCTTGTACTTGTCACTACCAATCATACACCCCAACTGTCATACATGACTCAGAGGATTCGCGGTGATGTTAGCATGAGATAACTAGGAATAGAATGCTGTTGAAAATGCAAAGACCCTATATGTCGTGGAAAATAAAGTTAGGATTTCCCCCCCCCCCCCAAGATTACTCGAAAAGAGAAATTTCTTTGCAACTTTGCCTCCCAAAGAAATCTGAACCCCAGAACAGATATTTTGTCATAGAGACAAAAACAGAAAAAAGGCTGAAACCTTAGCTCCAAAAACCAATTTTCAGCATTGACAGTGTATCCACCTAATACTCCTGTCAGCTTTGTCCCCAGATTATTCCAAAAACTAAAAGTCAAATGTGAAGATTAATCTTTATGTACTCACACACTTTTTTACGAATTTGACAATAATTGCAAAACTAGAATCACCCCATCAGGTTTAAAGAGGGGGAATGAGTTCTGAGCAAACGAAGTGTTACCTCCTGAAAGTTATTCCATTTTTCACAAACTCTTATGGAACACTTTTTGTTGGAGTTCAAAACAAGCCATCTTTAAAGTAGTTTAAAGAAATGGAAGAGAAATTTTTTTCCAAATGATAATGAAGTGGACAAGAATACCTGTAGGAAAAAGCAATTGTGAAATTGAAAGAAAAACTTCTCATTGAAAATGGAGAATCTTGATTGTAAATTGTTTGGCGGGGGGGGGGGACTCAACTGCTGTATGATGTGGAAATAAATCAGTTGTCTAGATCTTGAAGCTGTCTTGTCTAAAGTTCATGATGAGACAATTATTTCTAAAACTTGAACAAGGGAAATACTAAATTTGCAATTAATGTATATTAAACGTCTTCAAGAAAGTTTTGATAATAAAAAATTCCAAGCATCACAGGTAGCCTCCTGATCTTTAACTCATTCTTTATTTAAAATCAAGAATCTCGAAACATCAGATTAAAAAAAAGATATCGTGATTCGACACTTGAAAGATCTAGTCGACAGTGTGAATGAATAAGGTCGTGAGCATTATATGCTGTAGATTCACTGCTCTTATTGAACAATGATTGCGATAGAGTTGAACTAGAAAAGGATTTCAAAAACACATTACAGGGGAATTGTTATGATCAAGTAAGATCACGCGTGGCTCACCAAGTGAAAAGTACATCAACTGTGAATGAGGATTGAGAGTCTAAACACTTAATGCACAAAGCAAGAGCTTTGTTTCACTAGTGACGATGTTGAAAACAAAGTTCTTGCTCATGGCCATGTCTGCATTGACATTAAACCCATCCCTCATCCGTTATGAACAATAGGAGTGCTCATTTTTAAAATATATCAGCCATCTTAAGGTGAGTGTAGAAACGGTTTGGGAGATTGTAGAGGAAGCTTAGAGTAGTTAACACCACTGGATAGTTCTATTAAGTATGATTGCCGATAAATAAAGTATATCCTCTGGAATTAGTTAGAATGTGTGATTGAACCTTGCCCCACAAACGTTTCAATGAATCAGAATGATAAACAAGGTTCCCTCTACCCATGTTCCTAGGAAACATGCAAGTTACGTTTAGTGATAACCGGGAATTATTCATAGAATAACAAAAAGAAACACACAAGTGCACCACGAGAGTTTAATGACTAAAAAAATATCCCTGTGCCTTCACTCTACAGGAGGTAAACGTATTTCACTGAGCAAGCGGGTCAAAGCCTAGAATCAATACAAAGAAAAATAGGAATCCTGCCTGCAAGAAGGAGCAATAAGAAGCAAGTAGATGTACGCCTTAGACAAATTAAGTAAGTTTGGACAAAAAGTGAATGGTGTTGATTCTAGCATTAGACTCTATGCGTGTTGTATTTTAATTCGAATTCTGAATCTGTTAAAATTGCATTAAAGTCATGAATGTGTGTTGTTTATATCTTGAATTTGCGTCGAATGCTACGGCCCCGTTAGAATTGTCTTGAATATTAAAAGAGAAACAGATCTGGAAAACAAAAAGGCAACTGTCTGATAACAGGTGATTTAAAAAGACCAAGCAGATCTGGAAACCAAAGGCAAACTGTCTGATAAAGTTTATCCCAAGACCCAGGGGTTATGGGGAAGCTAACGGAAAACTATTTGCAGATATTGGTTACTCAAGGAGACCACAGAAAAAGGAACTCACTTAGGAAAACTTGATTGTGGTTCTCAATGGGATCCCACAGGGTAAGAAATTTGCCTAGGGGGAAAATATGCAGTTAATAAGCTTGCTGTGAAATGTTCTACTCTATAGGCTATACCAACAGGTCACCAACAAAAATTAGGGAAACCGAAATTCCAAAATCTCCATACTCGATATTTTCAAATGCAGGTTTGTACAGGTCATTGCTTTGGTCATCTGGACTCAGGGCTGCTCAAAAACATATGACGGGGAATCGTTCTCAAAGCTCATGTATTTGGTGGAAAAGTTCCATGGGGTCAGTCAGATTCGGGAAATGAATCATTAGGAAGCTATCATGGGTTTATGGAGATTTTGTTATGGGTGACAGTGTGATCTCAAGTGTATTACTAAGTGGAGGGACTGGACACAATCTATTTCTCTGTAGGGCATTTTGTGATTCATGTGATCTTGAAGTAGCCTTTTAGAAAGCATACTTGCTTTGTTCGTGATATTAAGGGTACACTATATCCTTAAAGGTAGTCCATGGCACCAAATTTGTACACGATATCGTTTGATGAAATGATGATAGTCTTTCCTGATATGCTTGCTGTCCCAAAAGCTTCCAAGTCCAAATCATGGTTGTGGCATCGTAGTTTAAAACCATTTAAACTTCCGGCTTACGATAAATGATCTTGCCGAAAAGATCGGTTAAGGTCTACCTAGATTGCAAGTTTGAAAAGGATCATTTCTTTTGCTCAGCATGTCAATTGGAAAAAGCAAGAAGTTATCCTACCGGGCCACAATATATGAAATACAAATATGGAAGTTCTTCATACCCTTCACATGGATCTGTGTGGTCCAATGAGAGTCCAGAGCATTAAAGGAAAGAAATACATCTTAGTCATCGTGGATGACTATTCAAGATTCACATGGGTAACAATTCTTCGAGCGTCAAGGATGAAATCCAGAGTATTTGTCACCACCTTTCTTTAAGCAAATACAGGTTTGGTCCTCAACAAAACAGTCCAAATTACCGCACAGATAACGGATCGGCAATTCGATCAACCAAGTTTGTCTGATTACTATGAACGGTTGTTGGCATATTTCATCAAAAGTCTGTTCCGAGAACTCCTCAACAAAACAGCGTGGTTGAAAGACGTAATCGTACACTGGTGGAAGCAGCACGTACAATGATGAAATTCTCGAAAGCTCCTATGTTTCTATGGACAGAAGCTGTAGCCACTGCCTGTTATACCCAAAACCCGAATTACAATTCTTACTCGTTCTTAACCAAAAACCCTTATGAGCTGTGGCATGATAAGAAGCATGATCTTACATTCGTCCGAGTATTTGGTTGCTTGTGCTCATCCTTAAAATGATAGCGGAGAAATTAGGGAAATTCCAAGCCTAAGCTGAACATTGGGATTTTCGTTGTGTATGCTTACTAGCAGGAAGGGCTATAGAATCTACAACAAGTGGAAACTCGATCGATTAATGGAAACAATTCACGTCACATTTCCGATGAGATGCATCAGTCGATGGGCTCCTGTTACGGAATTAGTTCAGGACCCGAGCCCTGTAACGTGACCCCTGGTCAACTCAAATCATGGGATCGCTCAACAACGACAAAGAGCTGGAGATGTTATTTCAACCAATGTTTGATGAACACCTTGAACAATATCGAGTTGATGAACCAGTACCTTATGCTACTGAAATTAATGCTCAAGTTGTCCCACCAGGTACATCTTTGTCTACAACAATTGCTCAAGATGCACCGTCAACAAGTGATTCATCGTCAACATCCGATATTCATCTTCCAGTCCAACATCAAGAAATTACAGAAGAACCCATTCAAGAAGATACCTCAATCATTCACAATGTTCTTCATCCCTCACATAACCTTGTTACTGGAGATCCAGGTTCGGCACAATCGTCATCTGGGAATGTTAAGCAACGGAACCCAACCAAGTTAACTAACTTCCAGATCTTATCTGAAGATGGTCCTAAGATCCATACTCTGGATAACATCGTCGGCAATCCTCTCGTCCAGGTATCACAGGGAAAACCAATTAGCATCCGATGCTTTTATGGTGCTGTTTCCTTACTGAAACTCTCAAAGTTCGAACCCAAGAACTTCAAAATGGTGTGATTGAAGACTGATGGGGTTTCATGCCTGCAAGATGAATTCACGGAATTTTGTATCGACGTGAGCTATGGGGAATTAGTACCTCGTCCAATCCTATGTTATGGTTATAGCTCTCAAGTGCGATCTCATAAAGTGAAGATGCCCGGATGAATATGGTGATGTATTGAAAACAAAGCTCGGTTAGTTGCCAAAGGGATATCGTCAGTAGGAAGGTATTTATTGATTTAAGAATCGTTTGCTCTTAAGTGGCACCGGATAGAGGCCAATCAGAATATTCATTGCCAATGTGGACCAAGAACATGATCATTCTACCAGATGGATGTCAAAATGCTTTTTGAAGATGGTGATCTTCAAGAAGATGCTTTGTCAGTCAACCCTGAGGATTTGAAGCCAGGAAAATTCTACTCACGTCTATCGTCTAAAGAAAGCTATTATGGGCTAAAGCCAGGCTCATAAGGGCGTGGTATGGACACCCTCTCAAAGTTCCTGTTTGCAACAATTCTTCAAGGGCAGCCGTGGATCCAACGCTCATTAACACGCAAATCGGCAAACATATTACTACTGTTTGAATTATACGTAGATGACATCATTTTGCCTCCTAAACAGATCATAATGAGTGTATATATTTTTTTCAACGACGATAGCTCCAAATTTCAGATGTCGATGATGGGACAAATGTCGTTTTTCTTAGGACTACAAGTTTCTCAAAGTCCCGGAGGCATCTTTATTAACCAAGCAAAATATTGCTCTCAAAAACCTTAAAGGAAATAATGGAATGGACTCTCTCTGACCCTGTAGATACACCAATGTAGAATCGATTGAAAATGGCTCGAGGAATCTTCATGGGGATTCCAGTTGACCAAACTCGATTTAGAGGTATGGTTGGCTCCCTAATGTACCTTACAGCCAGTAGACCCGACCTTGTATTCGTTGTTTGCATGTGTGCTAGATATCAGGCTACTTATAGCCTATCAAAAAGTACTTTGAAGCACTATCAAACATGTCTTTCGGTACTTGAAGGATCATTAAACATGGGTCTTGGTATCGAATAAAGACATAGCCACTGTCATAACGCTTATGCAGATGCGTATAATGCGGGATCAGTCATGATTAAGAAGAAGTACGTCGGGAAGTGCTTAGTTTCTTGGAGATAGATTGGTTCGCTGGTCATCAAAGAAACAAAGAAGCAGGAATAGCAATTAAAGAGGCTGAATACATCGACATGTCTGGAATGTTGTGCCATATCCTTTAGGAATGCGATCACAGCTCAAGGACTAGGATTTGACTTCATAAACTTCCTCTGTACTGTGATAAACAAAAGTGCTATTGCTCTTTACGTGTAACATCGTCAGCGACTATCGCTCTAAAACATTTGACTTTACGACACCACTTCATCAGAGTTGCAAGTGGAAAAATAGAGTGGTTTTTGAACTTACTTCGTGGAAATGTATATTATCAAACTTGCAGACATTCCTCACCAAAGCTATTACCAAAAGAGGGTTCAATTTCTTCTTCCACGCATCGGCATGAAGGAGTTTGACCCCTTGAAAACTCTCAAACGTCTTCAAGAAGGAAGAGGATGAGGTAAACCAAATGCCTTTGTGTATAATTTGTAATAAAAAAAATTATAAAATATTCTATATATATTATTAATTAAACCTTATTTAATATTTAGTCTAAATAAAATACTTAGGGAAATATTTTAAGTCATTTGGAATTACTAAAGGCTTGCAATTACTTCAAATTGCAACCCAGTTTTAATGTCTGGGAAATGGGATACTTTATTTCCATGCTTTATGGAGTTGAGTAATACAATGGTGATGGGTGAGCGGTCTCGCCTGATATTTTCATCTCAATCAACGACTACAGCTTCTTACAATAGAAACCGAGTTCGTTGTTTGAGGGCGGTGGGAGAGTGAATGTGTGAAAAAATCTAACGGGGTTATAACAGATCAGGTGGGTTGCTATAATAGTTAATCTTAAATGGGTGTTGTTATTCTAATGGGGTTTAATATTTGAAGGGAGTTAATTTAATTTTTAAAGCACAAGGTCCAAAGTTATCTATGGTTGTAATGTTTAGGTGTAGTTAAAAAGCATTTGCTCTTTGGTTTCCTAGCCTTTATTAACCCAATAGGGACTAAGTTGGCAATTGGAATAAATCTTAGAACATGCCTTAGAATACTTATAAACAAGAATTAAATGAAGATGGAAACCAAAGGGGGTTCTAACATCTGCCAAAGTTTTCTAACTTAGGAGTTAAAGGGCTGCGGCGGAGTTGCATTTCGCGTCAAAATTTTCGACAACCGGTCAAAGGACAAAAAACACACACACATACACTCGAACTCGGCCGCCACAGAACAAGTAACAAATCGCCGATTTCCAGTGTTTCGAGCAAAGGTACATGTCGGTCCTTAATCTATATCATTTATTTAGTGTGTATATCAAAGGAATCGAACGAAAACACATTAAAAATTATAGAAAAATAGATCTAGGGTCGTTCTAAGATGAGTACACCAATGTAGTGTTGTAAGGTGTGATCTGATTGCTGGGAATTGTTCATTAGGTATTTATTAATGAGTTTTGATGTGTGGTTTTCCATCTTAACAATAGTAAAAATAAGTGCCTTGGAGAGATAGAGAGAGATAGAGATAGAGGTTGGAGTTTTAGAAGTAGATATATGTGTGTTTCATGAAAAGAAGGTAGCAATGTATATCTATAGCCTAGGAAGGCCTTAGGATGTGATCAGCGTTGAAAAAGGAGATGCGCGGGTTGATTTTTTAAGAAACTTGTCCAAATGGCGAGTTGCGTGTTTTTCTTAACGGCGGGTTAGTTATTTTATTATTTATTAATAAATTACTCAACCCGCCGGTTGCTTTAACGGCGGGTTGACAAACCAGCGGGTTGACTACAGCGAGTTGCTTTAACGGCGGGTTGACAAACCAGCGGGTTGCCAACAGCGGGTTTGCCAATGGCGGGTAGCCAAACAGCGGTGTTGCCAACAGGGCTTGTTGCAAACAGCGGAGTTGCCTATCAGCAGTTTACCAACAGCGAAGTTGCCAACAGAGGGAGCTAGTGTTGTTACACGGCGGTGTTGCCAACATTGCGGTGTTGCCAACAGCGAGTTGTCATAGGCGGGTTGACAACAGCGAGTTGCCTAACGGCGGGTTGACACCAGCGAGTTGCCTAACAACAGAGGGGTTGCCTTATGTTATTTTATTCCAACAGGTAAACCGCCGTCTCTCGGCGGTTTGGTCGAATATTTTTATATATTAAAATATTCAACCCGCCCCTTTTCAAATGTTATTCATGGCGGTTTAGTGCCTTCCTCGCGGCGGTTTGCTCGATTCTCCTAACGGCGAGTTGGCATTCTGCCTAGCGGCGGTTTGGGCTAAATTTCATATTTTGACCCATTTGAGCCCAATAATCTATCAAGGCCCATTCGAATGACCCAGTTGCTTTTCTAAACCCCATCCGGGCTTAGTTAACAAGTAATTGATCCTGTTGGATAATTAGTAGATTTTAATCAAACCAGAGTTACCTCTGTTTTTAATCAATCGTGGAATGACATGACTTTAATCAATGCTAAAGTTCTCTCTAACATCGTTTCTCTGTAATGTTTGTCTTCTTTGTTAAATACTCTTTTGCAGAATACGATGGCAGAACCCACTCAACCTCCTACAAGAACAGATGAGCAGATTGTACCTCGCTCTTAGTGGTTAACAATCGGGAAAAGCAACCTACTTTTCAATGCACAAAAGATTCAAAAGAACCCCATCTTTCAGATATCAGTGGACATCCTGAGTAATACCAACTTCTTCCAAGCATTCACTGCCTCAGCAAATGTTCCTGCTATCTACCTGCAACAGTTCTGGAACACAATGAAATATAACGAGAAGACGGGGGGTTTATAGTTGTCAAGTTGATGAACAATGGTTCGATCTAAGTGCTGATCTTCTCAGAAAGGCATTAGCAATTACTCCTGTCATCCCAGCTCAACCGTTTGAGTTACCTCCGTCTGGTAACACTGTGATTGATTTTGTTAATGAGCTGGGGTATCCTGAACCTGTAGAAATTGTCTCCAACATAAGGGTGAATTATGTGTATCAACCATGGAGGGCAATTCTATCCTTAATCAACCAGTGCTTGACAGGAAAGACTTCTGGCAGTGACAAACCCAGACACCCAGTTCTGCAAATGCTGTGGGGAATCGTCACTCAAACTAATGTTGATCATGCAGAGCTGATATGGGAAGAGTTTACTCAAGGGATCCAGACATTTTTCTCACACAAAGCAAGTCACAAAGCCAGTCTGAAGAACCCAAAGAAGAAAGTAACTCCTCTCCTCATTCCTTATGGACGGTTTTCCAAGGTGATAATCTACTACTTGGCAAGCAATAACAACATCCATCGACGTCCTGATTCTGCTATTCATCATATTGGAGATGACTTTATATTATGAAATCTCAAGTTTATCCCTAAAGGTGAGTCAGTTGAAGTGTTTGGAATGGCAATTCCCGATCCCCTGATAACTGAAGCCATTCAACAATCCACGTATTATCCCAAGTATCTGGAAATGGTTGCTGAGAATACAAAGAAAACCCCTCAAGAAAGTGCAAGCATGCAACCTGCAACAAAGCGTGCTACACCCAAAAAGCACACAACCACCACACCAGTCAAACAATCCAAGCCAGCTCCTCCTCCGACAAAGAAACCTTCCAAGCGTAAGCTTCCACAGAAAGTTAGAAAGGGGAAGCCCACTTTCCAACTTGTTGACGAAGATGATGAAGCTCAACAAGAATCTATTCCTCAAGAAGAAGGTAATGATCCTGATCTCGAACTAGCTAAGAAGTTGAGTTTGGAAACACATCAAGAAAAGGGAGAAGGAGAAGGTGATGATGCTGACCTGGAACGAGCTATCAAGCTTAGCTTGGATCCAGCCTTTCTGCCACAAGGTCGGGCACCTGTTGGAGGAGTAACGATCAGGGACCCAGTATCAGAAACAACTTCCAAACTGCATGAAGTAGTAGGCAAGGGAAAGGCCGTTGTAACTGAGGAACAAGTGGCTCATTCCCTGATCAATCTATCAAAGAAGAAAAGAACTACTGATCAGTTTATCCTTGTTAGGCGTGATCAAACTCCTCCTGATTCGACAACTGGACCCTCTTCTCAACCTGATGATGACACATCAGAGAAAGTGATCCATGAATCTTCATCAACGTCTGATTCAGAAAGAACTGAAAGTGAAACAGAAGCCGCTGCTCCTAAAGGTGACAAGGATCAAGATGACGTAGACACGTCTACAGTAACATCAGGAGTAAGCATTCCTGTATCAGACCCTGAACAAGCACATGAGGCTCTGGCTGGACCAGACCCTGAGCCCATGAAAGAAGACCAGACTGGATCAGACTCTGGAAAATTACATGTGTCTCTTGCTGGACCAAACCCTGAGCACATGGATGATGAATTCCTCGCTACAGCCTACCCAAAGGTTCATGAAAACCTGAAGCTCATAACAGACGAACGTGTCATCGATGATAAACCAGAAAGTCATTCTGGTTCTATGTCTTCCATGAAAAATCTCGATGACACTTTTAACTTTGGGGATCAATTTCTTTATGACAAACCAACCGAAGATGATCAGGAGAAATCTAAAGTTAGAGAGGAGTCTGATTCCACCATACCTGATTCAAGTCATCAGACAGTAACTTCAACTCCTCCAGTGATTGCTCCCTTCACAGATGTCTCATCTTCTAAGCCGTCATTACTGGTCACTCCTCCACCAATCAACACGGAAGCTACAACAATCACCACATCTCTCCCTGAAATCACTCCATTCATCGCCCTTCAGCTAAGAGTGGCAAGATTGGAGCAAGAGATGTCTGAAGTGAAGAAGACTGATCACTCTGCTGATGTTTTGGCTTCAATTAGATCCCAAGTTCCTACGGCTGTTGATAAATATCTAGGAACAAAACTTGATGATGCTCTCCTTAAGGTTCTTGAACGACACACTGCAGATTTAATCGAGAAATACTCTGTGCTGCCTGGCCCAGAGTCTATCCAGAATCAAGAATCTGAAAAGAGTCCGAAGGAGATTATCAGAATCAAAAAGGAACAAGGTGAGGAGAAACAAGATTCAACTTACTCCATCAGGTCAACTGATAAAGTTGATCTTGAAGAATTTGATCTAAAGAGTGCTCTCTTCAAGCACATGAATAAGATCAAGTCTGCAAACAGAAATACTGCCAACTACCATCTATACCATGCACTTATGGAAGCTTTGATAGCAGATGAAGATGCCATGGATAAGGAAGTTGCAGACAAGGTTAAAGATCACAAGAGAAAGCATGATAGTGATGATGATGAAGACGATGATGATGATGAAGGCCCTTCAGCTGGATCAAACCAGGGTAAGTCATCAAAAAGGAGAAGACACGATTCAGGTGCTTCTGGGTCAGCTCAACCTCCTACAAAAGATGATGAGCAAAGTTCGAAGAAACCACGGGAGTCTGATGCATCTGCTTCCAAACAACATCCAGCTCTTACCTCAACTGGATGGCAGATCACTGACACAAGAGATGCTGTTGTTGACTCTTCGATGCACAGATCTGATCCTGAATCAGAACATTCTGAACAATCTTTAGATGACATTCCAATGTAGGATGAAGGGCATGTCTCAGATCTGGAGGACACTGATAACACTCACATTCCCAAGGTGTCGACCACTACGTGGTATAAGCCTATTCCTGAAGGCGAGAGACCAGCCACACCTGAACCAGAATGGACCATTCCCCCGAATGATTTCCCAAAACTAGAGAATAACTGGGAAAATACATACGCCACAACGTATCAAGTTCCTGCGAAGAACAAGCTTCAAAGGAAGACGTCTGATATTGGGTCATTCATCAAATGGTTCTGCAGACGAACAGGAAAGAAGAAGCTCTGCAAAGCTGATTTAGAAGGTCCAGCTTTCAACCTTGTTAAAGCCTTTCATAAGAACAACGTCTTTCTTTAATATCAGATGGATGAATGCCATAAGCTGCTGACAAATAAGGTTGATTTGAGTAATCCTGAGGGCCATTAAATTCTGCGAAAATATATATGAACCACTACCCTTAGGAGGACCACCAGGTCAGATAACTATTCAACCACAATTCTTCTTCAATAAGGATCTGGATTATCTTCTGACAGGTGACAAAGAGCGAAAAATTGCCTTATCCATATCCAAGCTCAAAGCCGCTCGTTACCTAGACTTTGGCCTTGAAGAATTAGTTCCATTGTTGTGGGTTGAAAGTGAACGCGAATACGACATCAGTGCGGCCTATGGCATCAGTCACTAGTGGTTTAGAAGAAAGGAATTCTACATCAACAAACACAGTGAGCCCTCTGATCGTGAAGCAGTCAGATCGCAGATGCGGATTCTCAGTGTGATCAGTGTCAAGGTATTCAAAAAATACGGATACAACTACCTAAGAGAGATCATTCTTTGCCGAGCTGACTACCAAGAATACAAGATCTCGAAAAAGGATTTCAAAAATCTCCATCTAAATGATTTTGAAGATCTGTTCCTACTCAATATTCAAGAAAAGCTCAACCATCTGCCCAAGACAGACAAGACTAGTCTTCACACGGCAGTCAACATGTGGTATTAAGAACCTGGTGATCAGAATCGTGTGGTGAGACTTGCAGCTCGGGATTGGAAAGTTATCAAACAAAAGATCAACCTTGAAATGTCCAAATTGGGATGCAGCAGACTATTACTTCAAAGAAAGATTACACGATTGTCCTAAGCCAAGAGCCGTTGTCTAAGAGACAGAAATGATCAAAGATAGTTGATGAGGTGAATGAGCTACACAAGTTTAGTGATGGGACGTTGACAAGAGTAATGGAAAAGCTGGACCACATGGTTAAAGACTTTCATCTGTTCGAGTACAATAAGGGCATGGAGACTAGGAAGTGGTCAGAGGATGACAAGAGAAGAAGCAAAGACTTCACATGCAATCGAGAAAAAAAAAAAAAAAGGACTACAGATCAGAAGGATCTATCGAAGTCTAGAAAGCTTTGTTGGAGGAAGAATAAGAGATATTGACTACAGGCTGATCAACAGAACAACGTGACGACATCGTCGTTACAATCAAAAGGTCAATTTTTGTTTCTTATTAGTCGAATAATATACATTGTACATTAGTAAGTAGTTTAATATTTTGATTGCTATTGTTATAGGAATATTTATATCCCTAATACGATTGAGGGGGAGCAGTTATATGTTTCTTACACGACTTGCGAATTAAGGCCACACTTTTCTCCTAAATTTTATAACATATTTAAATCAATTGATATCCAAAATGTCAAAGGGTTTAAAATTTTTGATAAGGGGAGAAAATGTGATTAAAATATGTGTATAATAAAGAACTGTGATTATTAGGACTCATATATCCCCCAAACGTGCTAAACAATTTCGAATACCGAAGCACATTTTGAGGGGGAGCGTTTCTGAAAATAAAAAAACGATCGAGGTACTAAACGCTTTGATATTTATATCATAAGTACCTTAATTGAATTTTCATTTGGTTTTATGGAAAGGAGAACTGTACTAAAAGACCGACCATGCATTTTACTTAATTGAAGTTATAAGATTTGGTAAGGTTAGGTACTTTTCCAAATGACCTCCAGCCAGATCCAGGAGGGATCTACCCAGGGACAATCCACTAGTTAGTGGTAGAAGTCCTTAGGTATGACATGTAAAAGGAGTAAAAGCGAGAATAAGGGAAAAGTGTCGACTGAGATGGAGCTAGTAGGATTAAACCAACAAAGGTTTCTAGTCATGAAGTATACAGGTCAATGCACTGATGGGGTTGATGAATTAAATGGAATTGTAACGATAAAAGGGTGTAAAGAAAGAAGCCCACTTAGGCAGAAAAAGGGTCTATACATATGCTGCCAGCAATCACTTAGATGATTGATGACTTTGAAGATCGACTCATGGACCAGTGATGCAATGCACATCCCTCCCTGAGCCATCAGAATCTTTCAAATGATTTCTGTTTCAATTCTCACGTGAGGACTAAAACGTTATCTATTGACTTTCTCACTCCGAGTTAGTTGTTTTTGAACAGTGGCAGTCAAGCTCAGCCTACGATTACTGGAACCAAAACGCACTATGAGTCTAGGCCAAAGAACCTTTTTTTAGTCATTAATCTCGTTAGGACCACGTCTCAATTCTCTTATCTTTTACACACTGTGGAAACAAGTCTATCTAAGAGTCCTACGTATTATCTGTGCATATTGCAGAACATCGAGTGAAACGATGGTTTTGTCATAATGAAGATGGAAATCCTGCTAGGCCAACGTCAAACAGCTTAGGTAGATGGATTGTGCGGATTCTACAAGACATCAAACTTGTGTCAACTGGAAAAGAACGATGGTGCGATTCTGTGTGAATCAAACCTGTTCCTGTATAAAGAATTGACGGTTATGATCATTTGATAACAATCAACTCTTTCGAAGTGTTACAAAATATTTTCATTAGAAAACAACTTAGACTGACACTTTTCAAATCAAATTTTCTCTTTATAACTTAATGTTTCATTACAGGATATCTTAAAGATGGAGTTGGAGATGGAAATTCGCAGCTTCTTAGATATCAGTGAAATAACCGAATGCTCAGACACGACATACACCTGTATGGTATTTATGTTAGACCTCATAAAGGAGTCAATGTTCGCAAATTGACATCATGTATCTCTTCACATGTGCAACAAGATGGCGTTCCATTTCAAGATGATGTAAGATTATGGTTGGGAGATGATCTCAAGAAAGCTCAACTATCACAGTCAAGACAGTCTATGATGAATCAAAAGATCATTCCCAAATGTACAGATATCAAATGTCTACGAGCTAAAACTGAAGTGATTAGTTTGGTATTTAGGAGGTGACCCCTCCCTTAGGGGGAGATTGTTAGATATTAGAAAAAGACTCGGTCACCCAGTGTATTTTACTGTTTATTATAGCTCGTAGTTTAATAGTTAATAGTACGTTTTTCGGTTTTAAGTCGGGTACGAATACCCGGTATATTGTAAGTACTATATAAGCCTCTTCCAACTTTGGAAGAGGTAAGCTAGTCATTATTTCCTTTTCATAGAAACACATTTTCTCTCACTAGAAAACTCTCTCAAGTGTTTCTTGTCCTCTTGAATAGCCAAAATCCAAGATCGGTGTGTGGGGGTAGACCCCGTGTTATGATATAGGATATACCACAATATCATCCTAGCTTTCATATAGATAGTTGCATGACATATTTAAGTTATTTTTGTGATAGATGATTGTATGCCTACTTGTGATTGTTTATATGTGAATATGTGACTTTTGATACTTATGATTGAAATGATATGCTTAGCGATTAATAGTCTTTATGAATAAGTCAGCTTGTCATAAATTGAAAATACTTAGATGTTACGCTTATTTGTCGTAATAATTAATTGATGATAGGATAAATGCTATGTGTTTATATGATTACTTGTTAGTGTTATTAAGTGATGATATAAAAAGTATGCTTGCAAAATATATTTTGATACTATTTGCTTATATGCTTACCTACCATGCTATTTACTTACATGCCTACTTGCCATGATGGTAGTTGATTTCATGCTTATTGCTAACATGCTAATCATTTGCATATTACCTATTTATGTTCGCTTATTAGATATGCATCTTCAAAAGTTAGGAAAAATAATTTTCAAAATGAGGTCATTGAAGGAAATATGTATGGTGCACATCTTCATGTTTTTCTAGATTAAGAACAATCCATGCATTTTAGATTGTGCTTGTTTTGGATGATGTTAAGCTCTTTTAGCTTGATTTATACGCTTAGGGATTACGTGAAAAGCATAGAAGGGATTATACTTAATTTGTTTCCTAAGATAAAGGATATGTTGTATTTTTTGAGGTCACATTTACATCACCTAGGTGTTAACTTTAAGAGGTTGTATTTATCTAGGAGGAGAGTAATACACTATGTCAATTACTCACTTAGGGATCCCTTTATGCCATAAATTGTCATTAGGCAATAACTTATGCATAGGACTTTTGTATGCTTGGCATAATTAAGATATTGAGTATGCTAGATTAGTATATACATACGTAATATGCTTACTCATCTTTGGATGTAAGGATTACGTTACAGATAAGAATCTACAACCTAGATTTTTGAAAAGTCTTATCACCTTAGGATGATATATGAGTGAAAAATTATACTCACATTGTTGGTGCAAACATTGCACAAAACTTCTAAACATAATGCACTCAAAGTTACATTCATATCCTAGTAGGATTTTGAGTAGGCGTCATGAAATAAGTCTAGGCACACGCGCACTTAAAAGTAACTGTATATATATCGCATCTCGCCTTGAACATCTAGGTCTCGCTTCACACTCTTAAAATACTTGTATATGAAACTATGTACTCTTACTCGAATATATGTTATGCTTATTTGAGTATATGATATATTGATGCATGATTGATATATTTGTCCTATGAATATCTATATGATGTTGTCATGCATGTGATTATGTTTGTACTAATCTATGTTTGCAAGTATCCAAAGCTAACCCATGTTAGACTTGAACATGCATATGCGTTTGTTGCTTGTGGTGTTTTTGTGTTTGCTTATTGCTAGTTGTAGCCAAGAACACCTCGAAGGTTATGCGCTTGACCCATGGATCCCCACCTTGAAACAAGGGGGATCAACTATATAAGGGGGCGTCATGTGTAAAATAATTATATTTTATCTACTCTTCTACCTCTTTTTTTTTTTTGTTTTTTTATAAAGATATCAACCTTCAAGTGAAATATTAAGATTCCGCCTTTTTGATTTGACAAAAGTGGGAGAATGAGAGCATAGACCTAAAGCTTACAGGGGAGAATATAAGCTACTCAAGCTCGGTGAAGACAAAGGTCAAGCTTTATCAAATTAAAAGGCCAAGATCAAGACACAAGCTACATCAATGGTATTCTTCATCTCCGCTATGTTTGTAACTTTATTTGCTTTAGAAATTTTATTTGTCATCGTCAAAAGAGAGAGATTGTTGGTGCAACAGTGACTAGGATCTCCTTTATGTTTTAATGGTGACAAATAAACGTTCGCAACATTTACAATTACAAATGATAGCCAAAATCCAAAAAACCAAGAACTTTGTTCCTGGCGCGTCAACGCGCCAGGGGCTGTCCTAATTTTACAGATTTTGTTTTGTCAGCTTTCCTCTTACCTGACACATGTGAAAACTTCAATAAATGTATATACATGATACTTGAGCATTTTGGAACACTCCAAATGACGTTTAGACTTAGAGAGGAGCAAAAACAAATACTCTCGTTTTTAACAAAATGGCAACTCAAATATTTTATAGATCGCCTCTAGCCAAGGCCGAAACTTTTTTCTAAACTAAGTATGAATATACATTCAACATACCATCAAACGAAAGTATTCATTTGACTTAATCCATGTTTTATGGTGTCTATAATCACGTTAATGGGTCTTTACTTCATCTATTGTAATAATAAGTCAAATGTCACTTTAACGTATACGACCTATCTCGTTAATGGGTTATGATTTAATGATGATGTTAATCATGTTGCTTGTTTGCAACGTCATGATGATGAGTTATCTAATCCAGTGTCTGATAATCTGGATTAAAGTCTAATGACTATTTGAGTTTGTGGTAATTAAAGGTTAATCTTACTTTTGTAACCTGACTAAATTTTTATATATTATGTTTTTCAATTTCACCATCAGGATGCTCAAAGACCTTCAGGCCTCTTCACATAAGGCTAAGGTCACACTCTAAAACGTCACCTTACTCTGTCCCTCCCTATTAACATCCTCTATACAGTCATTTGTCTTTCAATTTTTTCCCAACAAATGATTATATTCACACCTTTCACACAATCTAAACATTCATTTCCTAAAACAATTATATAATCACATTGTACCATCTATTTTCTTCTTTTGCAGATGTGATTAACAACCCAATTCATTTTATCTGATTATCATCCTTCATTAATTATCATCACCTTATCCTTTACAACCAATTTAAAGCTTTAAACTTTTTCTTAAACTCCGCAAAAAACATACACACAATAGCGACAACATTACATTCCTTTTTGTACTTGTTGTTACCTTATGTTCACCAAACATTCTAAAATTGGCTACCTTTCATTCACATCAAAATTATCCACCATACAATCTCTATTCTTCATCTTCTTCATAATCATAAACAGACAAACTCCATTCTTTTGAATTCAAATTACACACAATACTACAGCTTCCTATATAACCTCTCATGTAACGCACTTCACATTTTGAATTCAAATCACCACACCATTCAATTAAGCTTCCCTACACTCTTGTGATAACATCAAAAATTTTATACTTTTAATATCAAAATCCCTTTTTTAAAAATGCACATAATTTTTACATTTCTGTTAAAATATGTACCTTATTTTCTTTACCTTTTTGTTTTTTAAGAAGAATACGAGCTTGGAGCAAAAAGGCGTTTGGACATAGCATGGCGTGTGTGCGTGAGTGAAATAATGCACTAGGGAGGATTTCCTAGAAGAAACTATGGCGTAGCTGGCCTGTAAGGACTACGCCGTAGCCATGACTCAACAAATTTCGAAACCTCGATCAAGACCAACTACGGCGTAGTTGGCCCGTAGGGACTACGTCCTAGACTTTATGAGGAAACTTTACATTTGAAGAACTATGGCGTAGCTCTACACCAAGGACTACGCCATAGCTAATGAAGATTACGCGTGGATATTCTCTGCCATTTGACACACATTAGAGAGGGAAGTCAAAGAGGACGATTGGGGCTGTATTAGTAGTCGTTTTTCAATTCCAATCACCACCATTCTAAGGGAGGATTAGCTTTTAATCATTTTTATATTATACATTCATCGAACAATTTGTAAGATTTAGCATGAGTGGCTAAGCACCTTAAGTGCTAGCCTAGTTATGTATTTATTATTGTAATTATGCATGTTTCTGTAGTTTAATTATCGTTTAGTTAGGATATCCTATTTCCATGTTGTCTGATCCCCGTGTTTTGGTAGCGTTGAGGCTAGTGTAGATCCTTTTAAGCTATTTAGTAGGCTGAAACCGTTGAAAGGTAGTTTATTTGGATATTAGGAATAAGGTGGCATCCGTTCTTAGTGTAAAGGATTGTCGTATTACCGCCTGCATTAGATTAGGCACTTATAAAGCACGAGAAATCCTTCTAGGAGGATTTAGTGTCGAGTAGTGGGAATGTCGACACTTAGACAGGTCTTTAGGATAGTTGGAGGCTAAATGACTATGAACTAGATACCCGACTACCGTGACCAACGGGGTTGAGATCATAGGAATTATAGGCTAGGTTGCGACTACGAATTGAGCTTAGTGATATTAGAACCACCATAATAAACAGTAATTAGACATTGCCCTAGAAGCATCATATTAGCAATAATAAAGAAGTAGCTAGGCTAGTACATATTTCTCCCTTGAATTTCATCTCCAATTTACATTCAGCATTTACTTTACTTGCACTTCTCAAAATCAATTCAAAACTGCTTTCTCAATTCAAATTAATTACTCACACTTAGCTCTTGGGACGACCTTGGACTTACCAATCCAACGATACACACGATCGGGTTCTCTGTCCATTAGTGCATTTGTAGACCCTTAGGTAAACAAGTTTTATAAATTTAAAAATTGGTTATTGCAAACAAATAACAAGCATCAAGTTTTTGGCGGCTGTTGTCAGGGAGTTAAAATATGTTTTAATTTGAATATCTGTATATTTGGGCATTTTTAATTATTTGTCATTTCTTTTGTTTTTTCACATTCTACTGAGCTTTCATAAAAAAATTCATGTACATGACTAGGAGTGGAAACTCTAGGATACTCACCCCTTACGCAGATACAGAGAAACAGTTTCGCGCCAGAAAGGATATCACGCCAATGTCTGTTCATACATATTCTCTTTTTACGAATCAGAATCATCTGAACCAGAAGAAGCTGAAGAGATGGGTGAGATTGATATTGAGACACTCACGATGGAGAAGTACTTACGTTTAGTTTGAAATAATCGAATGACAGGAATTATAAGACCCGAGATTGGGAGAAATGTAAATTTTGAAATCAAAAGTCAATTCTTGTGAGAGTTAAAGGACAATACTTTTTCGGAAGAAAGGATAAGGATGCATACGAGCACGTGGAAAAGGTGCTAGATATTACTAGTCTTTTCAACATTCCTGGGATATCAAAAGATGCAATCATGCTACGCGTATTTCCCATCACACTAACTAGTGCTGCTAAAAGATGGATGGGAAGAGTACCAGTTAAGACTGTGAATACGTGGGACCTGCTTAAAAAGGTTTTCATTCTCAGATATTGTCCACCTTCTAGAATTGCGAACCAATTAGAGGATATTTGTAATTTTAGACAAGAAGGGAATGAGACTTTATACCAGGCATGAGAAAGGTATAACGACCTCCTGTTCAAATGTCCTACTCATGATCTCAACAGTTACTAAAAGGTAAGCATATTTTATAAAGGACTTTAGATTCCTACCCGCCGAATGTTAGATTCTCGTGAACCAATCCGAGAATGACAGACACTGGGGCTCTTGTGCCAATTCAAGAAATGGCTGACCACTTTTAGAAATAGCATGACAGGTGAAGTATTAGAGGTCTGGGAGGAAGCAACTCGGATGGAATGAGCATAATTATAAATAAGCTCAATGATCTTTGTCGTGACATGAGAAAACTCAAAGAAAGTATACATACGATTCAAGTAGGGCGCGAAATGTGTGGAGGAACACATTTAGAAAGAAACTACCACTTAATGAGACAGAAGTAACGGAGTATCAAGTATTGTGGACTAGATATAGAAGAGAGAAAGGGTAAATGTCGAAAACTACAAAATATCAGATAAGACCATCAGGAAGCCACTCACCCTTGGATAGAAGGTCTAGTCTAGAGGAGACTATCGAAAAATATTTAGAGGAATCAACCAAAAGGCAAAACAGTTTTAAAGAATGGATGAAAAGATTTAGAGAAAGCACCAACAAGAACCTTAAGAGACACGATTCAACAATCCAGGGATTGTAGAAAAAGGTCAAACAACTGGCCCAGGCAGTCAACTGCTTTATGAACCAATGATTTCTAAATAGTCAATCAAGTCAAAGCAGTCGCTTTGAAGAATAGTCTAGGATTACTCATGTTCTATTCTCTTAATTCAAACACTATTTCTTGATCTAATAATATTAAAGCAGAAAATGTCATGAAAACAGGTAAAAACAACGAGACTCCAAGACCAACGCCTATTATTGGTACTTTTGCTGTAAAGGTAAAAAGGAGAATTGCTGAAGAACAAGAAAAGACATTCCTGGAAAGTTTGGAGAAAGTATTGGTTAACACCCCTCTAATTGACGCCCTTAAGCAAAACTCCTGATTTTACAAAAAGTTTGTCAAAGAGCGATGTCCAAGAAAACAAGAATTGGGGATGGTCGTCATATGGTCAGTTAAATACCCGATGTTTAGCAGTCTTGCAGAATGAGCTTCCACTAAAAGAAAAAGACCCAAAGAGTTTTATTCTTCCTTGTATAATCGGTAATATGACTGCAAGTAATGCAATAGCTGACTTAGGAGCAAGCATTAGCGTAATGCCATTTTCTTTATTTAAACGTTTAGGTTTAGGTAAACCCAAACCCGTTAGAATGCTAATAGAAATGGCAGATAAATCAATGCAATCCCCTAAGGGAATCATTAAATACGTATGGTAATATTGATAGGTTTCATTTTTCTAGTGATTTGTTATCCTTGACATTGTTGATTGACGTTTTCACAAGGCAATTAATTATAGGTCCAGGGAGAAAAAGTTATGATTCAATGCTAATTAAAGAGGATACCTACAGTTCTTGTTTACTAACTGTTTGTGCAATAAAATATATTTTATGTGGACCTAAGGCTTTCGAAAACGAACAGGAATAAAATAAACGAAGGTTTTCATTTTATACACTATTTCGGGGTCATTTAACCCCCTAAATCATGCTAAATTGTCCAGATTCATCGTGCTTAATCGTTGTTTCGGTTTTTTTAGCACTTAGATGGCATTTGGAGGGAATGCAAGTGACTTGGGCTCATTTGGAGAAGAAACAAACGAGATTACAGACCTACACCAAATCCTTGAAGAAATATTGCTTACAGGGATGTGAAAGCGGCGTCAAAAGCATTTAAAGCGGACACCGTCGTGATCCATCTTATGTGACCGCGTCAGAAGGTTTAGTGTCTGGCGTCAGGGACCATAGCGAATCAATGAGGTAATTTTAGGAATCATCTCACGTTAGCGACGGCGTCAGGATTAAACGCCGACACCGTCACAGCGATATATTCTTTATATATTAAACCGTTTTTAGGGTTTCAAGTATGTATCTTTTAGGATAACTTTGTATAACTTAGGGAGACGAACCCTAGCTATTGTAGCAGCTTCATAGGTCATTTTTAGGGCCTCAAAACCATATCAAAAATACACTGAATATCCATGTTTTAATTCAATAAGGTTATTTATATTAATCATTCAATATGTCTATGTGTTGTGTGTTTGATTTATCTCTTTGCTTTCTTTATAACCTGTGAGGCTTAAAAAACCACTCTTTGTATTTGCTTATGAGATGCTATGAAAGTGGATTATAGATCCTTTTATTGTGATTCTTGATGATGATTGTTTGGCGTTAGGTTCTAGAAAAACCAGCTATTATCTGTATCGCTGTGACACGTTAGGAAATGCGATTGTGAGGTAGAAAGGATACCATCGGGTAACAGTCTTCATACATCCTTGCCCCTTTATATGGTTGATCCCTCTTAAGATATTTCACATGCATTTAATGTACTCTTAGCGGCCTTGTAATAGTCTTCATACTATCTTACTTGTGTGTTGCCCTAACACAATATTAAATAGACGGCGGGTTCGTGTAATCCGTTCATGACCTAGGAAATACTTACACATATCATCACAAGTGTGACAAGGGAACAGGATTGGGAGAAGCAATTTGATAAGTAATGCATGATTAAGTAAATACATTCAATTATCATAAAGTTATCACCAGTAGATTTGTTTATATGTGTTAGTTATTAGTTAAACAAATCACAATCTCTCAAACCTTAGTTTTACATGTCTCTTTCTATAAAATATAAAACACAAAAATAATCTTCTCTCAAACTTAGAATTATGTTGCCGTGATCAAGCTTACCAACCTATTCCCTAGAGAATGATAAAAAACCCCAAGGTCTTGCCTATACTAATACTACAACGGTTAAGTACGCTGCCTTGGGAGTTGTAAACTTCTCTGTAGATGTCCCTTACGACAACCGGCTTCTAGTTTTTGGCGGCGTTGGGTGGGGAAATAGTTAGGTTTTGATCATAGTTTAGCTTTGTTCCTACTAGATTAAATACTTTCAGTGAGAATTTAATTTCCGCTATTAGCTTTTCTCAGTAGTAGTCTTATTTTCTTTGTGTTAATTGTTTCGTAATCTATTCTTGTCAACCATCATAGGAGACGAGAATTCTGTCCGTACTCTTGGACACTACTCCAAACCTAGCCACGAGGGGATACGGGTAACTACCATTGAGTCCCTAGGGGAACAAAGTGGTGGTACCTCTTCGACCTGGACACCATCCGATTGGTTGCCAAAACGGATTTGATCATTTTACGACTTCGAGCTGAGGGATACTACAACCAACACCTCAAGGATTTTCTTAAAAACTTGTGGACTCAACTATGACTTTTGACGTGAATATGAGCCGAAGGGGCTGTATATGGGAGCTGAGGGGGCTATAGTAATAAATGTGTGTGTGTGTGTGCAGTAAATGCTGTCCTTTGAATAGTAAATACGGGGGTATTTATACTAGTCAAAACACTATAGCGATGTACGGTTTCTGGCATGTAGATGACGACCCTTTCGTCATGTCTCTATCGCCTGTGTCTTAGATAGTGACATCTCTTTAGTTGACGTTACAGTTTATCGTGTAGTCACTATCTTTCTGTGTTTATGGTGACGTTATCTCTTTGATGACGTTGCCCTATAGGTCTCCGAAATAAAGTCAGCGCTTTGTTGTTTACTATGCTGACGTCCTGTACCCGTTCGGAACTTCATGACCCGTTCGGACTCTTCTGGCCCTTTCAGACTTGAATGGCCTGCTTGGTCTGGAAGGATTCGATTGGGCTTGAGTGGTTCGCTTGGGCTTTGTGTGGCCCATTCGGGCTATTAGCCTGTCCGGCATATACGCGGACACATAAAATGCCACATAAATATGTTAACATTACGAGGAACGGTTTTATTCCACTAAGTCACAATGTCCAAAGCAGGCAGGAAGTAAGAGTCAATATGTTTGCGAGTAGAGCTAACCGAAAACATATCGTCGTTTGCTATAGACCAATAACATATATCCCGCTCTGAATAGAATTCATTAAGGTTGATTTCATTGATGATATCGTTGAGATATGCGGAAAGCCGAGCCCCTCTAATAGGACGAGACCAGTTCCAGAACCATTGGTTGTCTCTGCAACGATTTGATATGAATCATTCTTTATCTTGTTCAACCCGAAAGAGTCTATTATATCGAAGGTATAAGGGAGAATTACCGGTCCAAAGATCTTTCCAGAAATGTGTCGAAGTACCACAACCAACACAAAACCGAATAGAATCACTAGGAAGAATCTCATTCGAATGAAGAAAATTAGAAGAACCCGCAATCTTAAACCAAATACCTTTTGAGGATATTTCATTAAGACCAAATCCGCCTTCCTAACCATGAAAAGATTTCATAATTTTAACCCATAGAGCGTTAGTATTAGACATCATCCTCCAACGCCATTTTTTAAGAAGAGCTAAATTAAAAGATTTCAAACTTCCGATGCTAAGCCACCTTTAACGTGAGAAGCTAAGATGATAGGCCATTTAACCCAAGCTAATTTACGGACGTCTTTGCTGCCTCCCCAAAAGAAAGAGGCACGTTTTTTTTCCAAAATCTTCAAAACGGAATCTGGGACTTTAAATATTGAAAAATAGTAAATCTCGAGACTTTTAAGGACATATTTGATTAAGGTGAGACACCCTCCATTAGAGAGAAGGTTAGCTTTCCATTTAGAAAGTCTAGCATCAAATCGATCAAGAAGAACCTTCCAACTAACCGTGAGATTCATGTTGGCACCAACAGGTAATCCAAGGTAAGTGAATGGGAAGGAGCCTAGAGAGCAACCAATATCAGTAGCCATAGAGTACACCTCATTATCCGACACACCAACACCATAAACATTAGATTTATGAATGTTGATTTTGAGGCCCGAAGCAAGATAGAAAACTTGAAGAACACGGATAATATTATCCATATCCTGATGGTTCCAATCTGTAGTAATAATAACATCATCCGCGTAAAATATATGCGATAAAGTGATATTCGAGGAACCAATTTTGATGCCATTAAACAAACCAGAATGGGAAGCTTCCAATAAAGCCATATGAAGCTCTTCCATTACTATGATGAATAAAAAGGGATAGAGGGGATCTTCTTGCCTTAAGCCACGCTTAACAGAGAATTCAGAAGTAGGGCTTCCATTAACCAATATAGAAGTCCTAGAGGATTCCAAACACGCTTTGATCCAAGACCTCCAAGTGAGACCGAAACCAAGATTGTGAAGCATATAATCAAGATATTTCCAGCTAACGGAATCAAAAGCATTTTCAAAGTCGACTTTAAAAATGAGCATTTTTCTTTCGTTTTTTGTACCATTCAATCATCTCACTAAGAATAAGAGGGCCATCAAAAATTTGTCTACCCAAGATAAAAGCAGTTTGCTCTTGACTCACAATTTTATCCACCACTTTGGCCAAATGATTAGCTAAAACTTTTGTAATGATTTTATAGTGAATATTGATAAGGGAAATGGGACGATAGTCTTTGACATGAATAGGATTACTAACCTTTGGGATGAGAGTGATAAAAGAAGAATTAAAACCCATTGGCATCTTCTTCGTTTCAAAAAACCTGGTCACAAACTCTATAATATCAGTTTTAAAAGCTCACAATAACGTTTAACAAAGCCAAAAGTGAAGCCATCGGGCCCGGGCGCTTTATCATTGCCGCAATCCCAAACAGCGGATTTGATTTCTTCTAAAGTAACGTCTTTTTTCAGAATATCATGATCAGAGGAGCTAAGATTGGAGGGAAACGTTATGGATGGTAAGTCGATCATAGATTCATATGGCTGGAACTTCTCTTTGAAAAAATTCAGAAACGTTTCTTTAACTTAAAGCGGGTTAGCGACCCACGTACCATCGGACATGATGTCATGAATAGAATGTGTTCTACGTCTTTGATTGACGAGACCATGAAAGAACTTATAATTTTCATCACCTTCAACGTCCCACTTAATACGAGATTTCTAGTGCAAGTCTAATGTTTCAAGTTTGTCAATCTTGTCAATTTCGTAGAGAAGCTTGGGGGTGTGATACGCACACTCTTTTTATTTATTTGCATTTGATGATCAAAGTGGCGTGTAGGGACAAAAATAATTGAGTGCAAATCAACTCCCTATAAGTCGTGCATCCTTTCGAAGTCCTATGCATGTGTTTCACAATTATGATCACCGTTTACATATCCACAAAAGGTTTTGGCGGAAAAATAAATCGTTTAACTATGATTATAAGTCACGTTGTTTCATTTAACTACATGTTGTAATATCCTCCTCTTGTTTTAACAAAAATTTCCAACATAAAAATCATCACCAACAAAACAAAAGATAAAGAACTCCATCACCACCACCATCAGCATCAATGGTGCCATCATAGTCAACACAAGCCCCAAATCTTTGCACATATGCACGCGTCTCCCAAGAAATTTGGAAGAAATGCAACAACGGAAAAAAGCCACATAATTGCTTTTGATTGAACAGTGCAACAAATTGATTAAGCGTTCGAAACTGAAAAAAAGATGAAGATCTTACACAAGTCTTCATCGAAGGAATAGAGAGTCAATACAAGATACAATAAATCCAAAGAATTTACGATCTAAGATACAATAATTCCAGAGAAATTACGATCCTTACTCTTTGATAACCAATCATCTTTTGTAATTTTCCTAAATACCTTTATAATCTTAATGGATGTTATTTGTCTCTTAAATATTTGCATGAGTTTTTCATTATTTTAAGTTTATTGTCGGCTATTTATCATCTATTTAATATATTAAAGTACATAATACTATGAGTAATCTTGAAATTCAGAAGAAAAAAAACCTAGTATCAGTAATATGTCACCTAGTTTAGTTAAGTTAGAAGTAATTCTTGGTTGTAGTAGATCCCAGATCAGGGTGAAGATAATCAATAACCTAGCTAATTACCAAAGATGGCTACTGGATATCACTTGAAGTCGTGTAATCACTTTCCAAAGAAGATTATTCGACCCTATGACTGGGTTATACGAATACCTCTTTGGGATAAAACCAAGTGTTTGTTCTTGTTCTAGGCACATATCAAGAACCCTGCGTTTCTATGTGTTTTTGTTTTTTGTGTGTTTTCCATGCAATTGTGATCTCTATTTATAGGGGATTTACTCAAAACCTATTCATGGAATTAACGAGAGATTAATGGTCAATTAATCTCTTCCATAATTATCCTTCATAATTTAGGAATTAGTGGTTACATGATCAAATTAAATATATGGTCATTAATGCAGTCAAATATGCCACTTAAATAGGCAAAAGATATTACAAAACATTTAATGTAGTCAAACATGCCACTTAAATATTTGTAACTACCCATTTAATTCTAACTACTAAAAGAGTCAAGGAAAATCAGTGACTTGATGGGTGTACACTCCGTACCTCAAAACCCATTTTCAAGTATGATCCGATTCTCACCATTGCACTAAATTTCCAACAATCCTCCCCAATTTAGTACAATTCCTTTGCATGAAAAATTGAACATTAAACAAAACAAGTGCATAAATGAAAATGTCCTAAGGATTGAATTTCTATCTTAGTAAATTACACGTTTAAATAAGAATACAAGGCTCCAAGACTCAAGACGTCACAAGAAGGATCCACAATTGAATGACCACCCCTTAGGGGGAGATTGTTAGCCGTGTATTTATTAAAGTGATGGTCATTAAATATTTCTGAGCCTTGTATAAGTAAAACGTAGTTTACGGGAATTTAGTTAAGCTAGTTGGGCCTAGTTGTCGGGCTCAAGCCCATTTGTATTAAGAACCGGCCCAAAGTAAAGCCCACAAGAATAGTCCACTCTTGTAACTATATAATGCCCTCTCCAAGTGTGGAGAGGGTGTTGCTTCTCATTTTTCTTTTCATGATCAAGTAACCATTTTTCTTTTTTATCTTTCTCTCTCTAAAATCTTTTTCTTATTTTTGTGTTTGGTGATGAAATGATATCCTAACAAGTGGTATCAAGAGCCAAGGTTGGGTTTAGTGATAAGTTGTGGTATTTGGTTGAGCTTATTAGTTACAAAGGCAAGACACGATCCACAAGTTTAGCAACAAGAACGTTGGCTGTTTGTTGGTTTGTGCCCAAAACAACATCAAGGACGAAAGAGGACCACCGATCTAGTATCATTTGTACAAGCACCGAACGAGTTTAAGTTTTCAAGAGCCGATCGAGTTAAAGTTTCATAGAGCCGAACGAGTGTAATTTTAAAAGAGCCGAACGAGTTAACGCTTGAAAGAGCCGATCGAGTGTACTCTTTAAAATTCTTGACCACCGAACGAGTAAAATACTTGTCCACCGAACGAGTAAAATTCTTGACCACCGAACGAGTAAAAATACAAAGAGGACCGAACGAGTGAAAATATTTTGAGAACCGAACGAGTGTACTACTAAGAGAATCGAACAAGCATAATTTATATGCAACCGAACTAGCTCTACTTACATGGAACCGAACTAAAATCACACGTTTAAGCATTTTTTTGATTTTTCGGTTTCGAGTGACGTTGCTCTACGGGTCTTAAGACTTATATCATCGTGTTCGTGACATCGTTTCGATCAACGTGGTATATTTGGATGTTACCGACGATAACCGAACGAGTTTAAATGATTAAAAGTTCATTCGTTGCATTTTTATAAAATTCAAATCGAAGAAGACAATAGGCAGGAGGGAAAACGTGTGTCAATTTTAACAAAAATTCGATTTTTACACTTTTAGTCCCTGGACTTGAAGTATTTCACCATTCATCCTTTATTGGTTTTTTAAACCTCCTTGAAAACCAACTTGACACCGTTAGTCCTTCTTCTTTGAAAACAGCCCTTTAGTGATTCAAAGTGAACCGTTTGTGCACCATTTGTCCTTATTTGAGCTTTGATCAACCGTTAATCAACTCAAGCTCAAAATTTGTGCACCGTTCATCGCTCTTTGCTCACAAATCGTTAACGAAAGTTCAAATTCTTCATTTCAACAATGGTTTCAACAACATCAATTCTATTTTCACAGTTTTTCTTGATTTAGTAAAATCCCGCGAACCACTCACGTGTTTTCTCGGTTTAGTCAAGATTTGTAAAATCCCGTGAAATAGTTTTCCACCACAACAACAAATCACTTTACCCACTAAAGATCCTTGTTTATCATTTCACATCACCTTTTGCAATGTCGACTCAACAAGACATTTATGCGGCCGGTTCTGAAAATCGCCATCCTATGCTTAACAAAGAAAATTACGTTCCATGGTCATCACGTCTTCTTCGGTATGCTAAGAGTAGACCAAATGGAAAGTTAATCTACAACTCAATTATGAATGGTCCATATGTCAGACGAATGATTCCTGAACCAGGTGATGCAGACCATGAAGTACCTGTTCCTGAAACGTTTCATGAACAAACCGATGAT
>BQNB010045188.1:0-12749 GCA_026074375.1 Tanacetum coccineum
TATCTTCACATGTGCAAATTATGAGCAAGGATTGAAGATTTTATCATAGTAGTGTATTTTTTATACTAGAAGGGCAAAATTATAAGATATTGATATTTAATAGATGATTATTTAAGTTTCATAAAAATGTCTTCACGCGTGCAATTATGAGCAATGATTGAAGCATTGCTTTAACTAGCGTATTTTTTATACTAGAAGTGCAAAAACATGAGATATTGATGTTTACTATACTAGTATTTAAGTTTTGTAAGAATGTGTCTTCATATATGCAAATTATGAGCAAGGGTTGAAGATTTTATCTTACTAGCATCTTGTTTATACTAGAAGTGCAAAAATATGAGATATTGATGTTTAATAGACAATTGTTAAAATTTTGTATGGATATATTTACACGCGAAAATTATGAGCAAAGATTGATGCTTTAATCTTAGTATTTTCTATACTATAAGTGTATAAATATGAGATATTGATGTTTAATAATGATTATTTACGTTTTGTAAGAATATCTTCACGCGTGTAAATTATCAGCAAAGATTGAAGCTTTGATCTTACTAGCGTACTTTTTATACTATAAGTGAAAAATAAGAGATATTGATTTTTAATAGACGATTATTTAAGTTTGGTTAAAATATTTTTACGCGTGCAAATTATGAGCAAAGATTAAAGCTTTAATCTTACTAGCTTACTTTTTATACTTGAAGTACAAAAATAAGAGATATTGATGTTTAATAGACGATTATTTAAGTTTTGTAAGAATATCTTCACGCATGTAAATTATGAGCAAATATTGAAGCTTTGATCTTACAAGCTTATTTTTTATACTAGAAGTGCAATAATAGAAGATATTCATGTTTAATATATGATTATTTAAGTTTTGTAAGAATATATCTTCACGCGTGCAAATTATGTGCAAGGATTGAAGCTTTAATCTTACTAGCGCATTTTTTAAATACTAGAAGTGCAAAAATAGGATATATTGATGTTTAATAGATTATTATTTAAGTTTTGTATGAATATTTTCGCGCGTACAAATTACGAGCAAAAATTGATGCTTTTATCTTACTAGCATATTTTTTTATACTGAAAAGTGCTAAATTACGAGATATTAGTGTAATAAACGATTATTTAAGTTTTGTAAGAATGTATCTTCACATGTGCAAATTATGAGCAAGGATTTAAGATTTTATCTTACTAGTGTATTTCTTATACTAGAAGTGCAAAATTATAAGATATTGATATTTAATAGACGATTATTTAAGTTTTGTAAAAACATCTTCACGCGTGCAAATTATGAGCAACGATTGAAGAATTTCTCTTACTAGCGTATTTTTTATACTAAAAGTGCAAAAATTATGAGATACTATTGTTTACTAAACGAATATTTAAGGTTTTGTAAGAATATATTCACTCGTGCAAATTATGAGCAAATCTTAAAGCTTTGTTCTTACTAGCGGTTTTTATACTAGAAGTGCCAAAATATGAGATATTCATGTTTAATAGACGATTATTTAAGTTTTGTAAGAATATATATTCACATGTGCAAATTCTGAGCAAGGATTTAAGATTTGATCTTACTTGTGTATTTTTTGTACTAGAAGTGCAAAATGATAAAATATTGATATCTAATAGACGATTATTTAAGTTTTATAAAAGTATCTTCACGCGTATAAATTATGAGCAAAGATTGAAGCATTGCTCTTACTAGCGTATTTTTTATATTAGAAGTGAAAAAAATAGGACATATTCATGTTTATTACACGATTATTTAAGATTTTTAAAAAAATATCTTTACGCATGCAAATTATGAGCAAGGATTGAAGCATTTATCTTACTAGCGTATTTTTTGTATTAGAAGTGCAAAAAAATTATATATTTATGTCTAATAGACAATTATTTAAGGTTTGTAAGAATAACTTCATACATGCAAATTATGAGCAAGGATTGAAGATTTTATCTTTCTAGTGTATTTTTTATACTAGAAGTGAAAAAATATGAGATACTGATATTTAATAGACAATTATTTAAATTTTGTAAAAACATCTTCACGCGTGCAAATTATAGTTAAGGATTAAAGCTTTTATTTTACTAGCGTATTTTTTTTACTAGAAGTACAAAATTAAGAGATATTGATGTTTAATATACGTTTATTTAAGTTTTTAAGAATATCTTCGCGTGTGTAAATATTGAAGCTTTGATCTTACTAGCGGATTTTTATAGTAGAAGTGCAAGAAAAAGAGATATTGATGTTTAATAGACGATAATTTAAGTTTTGTAAGAATATATTTTCACATGTGCAAATTATGAGCAAGGGTTTAAGATTTGATTTTACTTGTGTATTTTTTGTACTAGAAGTGCAAAATGATAAAATATTGATATCTAATAGACGATTATTTAAGTTTTATAAAAGTATCTTCACGCGTAAAAATTATAAGCAAGGATTGAAGTATTGCTCTTACTAGCATATTTTTTATATTAGAAGTGAAAAAAATAAGAAATATTCATTTTATTACACGATTATTTAAAATTGTAAGAACATTTTCACGCATTTAAATTACGAGTAATAATTAAAACTTTGATCTTACTAGCGTATTCTTTATACTTGAAGTACAAAAATAGGAGATATTGATGTTTAATAGACGATTATTTAAGTTTTGTAACAATATCTTTAAGCGGTCAATTATGAACAATAATTGAAGCATTGATCTTACTAGTGTATTTTATATACTAGAATTGCAAAAATATGATATTTTCATGTTTAATAGACAATTATTTTAGTTTTGTAAGAATGTCTTCACGTGTGAAAATTATGAGCAAGCATTTAAGCATTGCTCTTACTCGTGTATTTTTTATACTACAAGTGCAAAAATATATGAGATATTGATGTTTTATAGACGATTATTTAAGTTTTGTAAAATATCTTCATGTGTGTAAATTATGGGAAAGGATTAATGTTTTGATCTTACTAGTGTATTTTTTTACTAGAAGTACAAAATTAGGAGCTATTTATCTTTAATAGTCGATTATTTATGTTTAGTAAGAATATCTTCACGTGTGCAAATTCTGAGTAAATATTAAAGCTTTGATTTTACCAGCGTATTTTTTATACTAGAAGTGCAAGAATATGAGATACTGATGTTTAATAGACGATTATTTTAGTTTTATAAGAATATTTTCACACGTGCAAATTATGAGCAAGGCTTGAAGATTTGATCTTACTGGTGTATTTTTTATACTAGAAGTGCAAAAATATGAGATATTGATATTTAATAGATGATTATTAAAGTTTTGTAAATATATCTTTACGCGTGCAAATTATGAGCAACGATTGAAGCATTGCTCTTACTAGCTTATTTTATATAATAAAAGTGCAAAAATATGAGATATTGATGTTTAATAAATGATTATTTAAGTTTTGTAAGAATATCTTCACGCATGTTAATTATGTGCAAGGTTTGAAGTTTTGATCTTAATAGCCTATTTTCTATACTAGATGTGCAAAGATATGAGATATTGATATTTAATAGAGAATATTTAAGTTTTGTATGAATATCTTTACGCGTGCAAATTATGAACAAATATTAAAGCTTTGATGTTACTAGCGTATTTTATTATACTAAAAGTGCAAAATATGACATATTCATGTTTAATAGACGATTATTTTTATTTTGTTAGAATATCTTCACGCGTGCAAATTATGAGAAAATATTGGAGCTTTGATGTTACTAGCGTATTGTTTATACTAGAAGTGCAAAAATGTGCTGCCTAAGCTTAACTTGACATGTTGATGAAACTATAATGGCTATATAAACAAATGTGCTAGACTGCCGAGTTCCATTGAGACCTATTTAAGATGCCCATGAGTTTTTAAGGTTGTGTTAAAGGTTATGATCTTTCGAAAAACGTTACAAACTCGGGTCATGATGTGTCAATTTTCATGGCAAGGTGCAGAACGTTAGCAACCATGGGTCATTGGGTGGTTAAGTATCTATGTGTTATCGAGTTTTTGATTCAAGAATTAGAATGGTGAAATAGAGGAGAAAATAAAGTAAAGTATAGAGGAGAGTGTAAATAATTTGTGTTCTTGAGTGAACAAAATGAAAGTTGGTAGGTCTATTTTCAATATACCAGATTTCAAAGTTTTTTTTCTTCAAATAGTAAAAAAGTCAAGGATAGTTGTAAGAGCAAAAAAGAAAATTTTCCGTACTCTTTCCGTCACCTATATCGCATTGCATACTATAGTCCTTAGTATTTAACTTCAATTGGTAGATGGTCAATGAAACTATAATGGCTATATAAAGAAATTTGCTAGACTGCCCAATTCCATTGAGACCTATAAGCCGCAACTAGATGTAGGTTCCTTCATTGAGATGAAGACGTGTGTTTAGAGGAAGATCAGTAGTATAAGTCTTCCAAGTTGTATATTTCTATGGGATAAAAAGGCCTACAGATTTAAGGAATCCAAGAGAGTCCATAACTGGAGTTTCAAAGGGTCCCTCCAATACTACGCAAAATAATAAAATGGATCAATACCAATATTTCCAAAATTTAAGGATGAATGGGCAGCATATTGGCAAGTGCAATGTCCGAAGGCTACAACATAATGCTAACATAAACTATAAGAATTGGAGAAGTGAGTTGTTGTGAATGAAACAGGTACATAAAAAGATTTAGACGAAAATGAAGCAGGCATGAAATTTCTGTTTGAATTTTTAATCGCTAGAAAAGAGATACCTTGAGAACATGATCGGTTTCAAATTACTATTTTCCCTTGTCACCAAAAGTGAGTTTCAGTAAGCCTTGACAATATTCACAATTGTACCACTTTATTACTAATAGAAAAGAAGAAGCTTACTCCTAATATATATAATTTTAGTTTAGATTAAATACATGTAACAGATCTCGTCAGCGTCTGGATTTTCTGAATAGCCAATCTCGTTTCTCCATTTGTTTTTTCACCTAAAGCCCCATTTTTACAAACATGTTTAGATCTTAGCTGTTGTAAACGTCTCGATTTCCAAAGCTGTGTTCTCTAACTTGTCTTTACACATGGAAGAAATCGGCACAAAACTTCCTTTGCTTTTGCATAGCCAGCCATGGGCCGGCCTTAATGCATCCCCTAATGATGCTCAAAGTTACAAGAAAACCAAAATCATTCAAATTCCTCAAGTATGCCCGTCTTTTGATTTGTTCACAAAGGGAATTTACCTCTCCTTGCAGTGTGTAGAACATACACAACCGAAAAATCGAGCTATAGAGTCAAAAGACATAAAGTTAGCAAGACGCCCTCTGTTGCGATTATCCGTTTTGGAGGAGATGACATTCCAAATCGTTCTGCATGACCTCTTATGGAGAGAAACTGTCCTTTGATCAGTGCCCGAGTCTGCATTCATGATTTACAATTACATTCAAGATAAGTGATGTACTTTATTATACTCTGTTGTTGAATGCATTTAAGAAACAGATTTGTTTTAAGGGGCTGCAAGGTAAAGTACTAAATATGTCAGTTCAACCTATAACTGTGAAAAATGGGTCATCCTTAGTTATATCGGTTTGCTAATAGGTCAACTTGGGTTATATCTTTTGTGATGGTTAATATGCATGATATTAGTTGGGCTAAAAAAACCAATGAGATAGGTAATGGGTTTTAGTACACATTATCAGCAACCACAACCAACACCTAACTATATTCATCTCATAATTTACACAGCTTCACTATATTTTACAACCAGTTTTCCTAACTGATCAAATATACTATCATTCTATTATCTACAACTATAACTAACTATAAATGTAGATGTGTATGAATGAACGACGACCAAGATGTAGCAATGAAAAGTAGGCTACACAAATCCTATAGAACCACTTATAACTATAACATAATGACATGAACATATTCACATGACTAAACTGAAGCCACGATCCAAGATTTCACATAAACTTCTTAATTTGCTAGCAGAAAATAATAAATGTTTTGACTGCTATAAAATCGATTAAATGTCAGATTCCATAGTTAACCATAAATTATTGGTCACTAATTATAACCCGTGCTTCCGAAACCATTTCTAGTTTAAGAAATCAATCAATGTTACACATGCGAAACTGAAAAAAATGAACAATGTTAGAAAAAGAAATATGGCGAATATGTTTTAGCACACTTTTTGATGCACTTAACTAGAACTTACTCATGGATAGGTACATGGAGAATCCTATAAAATTGAAATTGTTAGCGGCCTTGAGAATCCTTCGAGACTTACACAATAATGATTTTCAAATAATTATGATTTTAGGATATTTTCCTTCCTATTCCATAATTACACAATAATGCTTTGATTGTGTTTGAAAATATTGTACTATTCAAACATTTGATCCAAAGTATGTTTTACATCTTCTTGTAATAGCTTGAAAGACTCATCCTAGCTAGTAACTTAGTGTTCAGATTGGATAACAAAGCTAATAAACAGCTACGCATGAAGTCGTGAACACTAAATTACTTGAAGAGTTTAGGCAAAGCATCGACTAAGGCCTAAAAGCAATGTGAATGTCATAGATGCAGTCACAACCATGAGACTTAATGACGACGTAAGACACTTAAAGAAATGCTTGGCTAATCAAAATTTACAAACACATTTAAGAAGTTGCCATATTTTTTAACTAATTATTTCAATGACATGCATTTTAAGACACAAAACAGAAACAATTATCATTTTCAAATGTATTTTACAAACATACAGCTAAGACAAACAGTTGCAAGATCAACATACCTAACCATTAAAAGGTTTCATCAACTGTGATTCAAAGAACAATAAAAAGTAAAATATACATCACCATTCTAATTCATAATCAGATAGTTACATTACCATAAGATCCATTAACTAAACCCAGCAACAAAACAAGAAGTTTCGCTAAACTTAACCTAAAACTATTCCCATACCACCCAAAACATCTAACTACATTCCCAAAATCCAGATTAGAGAAGCTGAAAATGGTATAAATTAACGAAAACTAGAGAACCATAAGCTTTTATTAGAGGAGGGATATACCTATATTTTCTATTTTTTGCAGAATGCCACAACTTTACTATACTAGTCGTGAAATGGAACAATATACAAATATACAAATGAGAATGCTAACACCAGTTCTAAGCCTTTTAATAGGTTGTTGTCAATAACAGAACTTGAGTCACCTCCAAAAACAGTACTAAACCCTGAATTCCGATTAAATGTTGTTACATATCAAATTCAAACAACCTTCTCTTTTTATATGTACTATCTAGTCATAGTAAAAATTAACTTATATAGTTATCCTCATGACATTCACATGAAGAGTGCAAAACTTATTTTCTTCACTTGTGAGAGTATTGATATCAGTTGTCCACATGTGAAGTGAATTCGATACAATCTATGTTCACGAACACACTTTCTATCATGGTTTGGTCACCCCAAACCAACTCATGCTACAAATGACCCGTTATCCAGCCCACCCGACCCATCTATCACACCACTTCTAACTATAGTAATCAAACTTTGGTTCAAATAAGAATATCCAAACACCCATAGGTTCAAATAAGAATATCCAAACACCCATAGGTTCAAATAAGAATATCCAAAAAATGATTCAACCCCATTTATACTAGTCAAAGTTGAGAAAAGAATCTCAGCTTAAGTACACTATGAAAATGTAAAATAGTGTGTGTGGGTGGATCAAGGGTCTTCAAAAAATATCACACATAGATATTAGCCGACTTTACCTGGGTCCCGGGGAGCTTGTCGTCCCAACTGAACCAAGTAGGGCTACCCCAATTAGCAAAGGATTCTCCATTAGTTCCAGTTACATAATCAAAATACGTATGATCACTTGTTGCATGATAAAGCCAGCTAGCTGCCACAAAAGCTCATCACCATAGCCGGTTGAATTGGAATATATCTGAACTTCAGGGATGTTCTCGCTGTAAGATCCTCTATGCTAGTTCCCAAATGTAAACAACTCTTTAGCATGCTTGAGGATGATTGCTAATATTAGATAATAATGTGTATTTTTATACTTTGTCTGAAATAATGAAAGAAAAACTGCAATGTTTTGTAGAGTCGGTAAAAAAGCAAAGAAATGTTTTCACCTCATCCATGTGACAGACATTGCACTTATCGAGGTCCTTCCATTTAACATGAACAGGTCTATAACCAGCTGGCATGTGGCGTGTGCTCTTTGATGTCAACTTCGAATTTGATGTCCCCTATAAATACATTGACTATTATACAAGGCTAGAAAAACGATTTCAGCTAGCAAAAAACAATCTATCTTATTGGGTGAGCCTAACTATTGCAACAACAATCCCAAACCATGAACTTTATACTTAGAGTAAAGCCATGGTAAGGTGGGGATAACATGTGTTCAATACTTGTATAATATGACAAGAAAATTCTAGGTGAGTTACCTGTCTAAGTCTCAAAACATATCAACACCCGATTTGAAGAAGCTTTCAGATGCAGCTTATGCCTATGAATTATCAAAAATGCTTGAATGCATCTGTCTTATTTTTTCGTAAATTATATTCTAGCACGCTGAAGGATCTGCCCCATCATACTGCATGAAAGAGTTTCACATCAAGAAATCATAACAAATGACTGGATAACAATGAAGCAAATGAACGAGCATACCAAGAAGTCGCAACAGCAGTTAAATAAAACGAGTTATAGGCGTGGAGTTTAAAGGAACCAACTAACAAAAAGTACCAAAGGGAACAAAGCTAAAATTAAAAAGAAAAAAAAGAGTTGATTAAGTAGTACCTGATCTCCATTATTTGTAGTAACTCTAAATAATGGCCGGGTTTGTTTGCTAGTATCCCGCCGAACTTCCATCTTATATACATAACATACACTAGGATCTGGATGGCCACCAAAAGAAAAAAGACTTGTTAAACCAGAAGACAGATTATTGGCGGAAAGCAAAATAAACGCATTAATTTTTCCCGCCGAACTTCCATCTTATATACAAAACATACACTAGGATCTGGATGGCCACCAAAAGAAAAAAGACTTGTTAAACCAGAAGATAGATTATTGGCAGAAAGCAAAATAAACGCATTAATTTTTCATGGAAAATTTATCATAAAAGAACTATTCGACTCTCTAAAACAAAAAAGATAACTTGCTAATGGAGACTTCCTTGTAGCTGTATACCCTAGGGGCCAGATAGATCCATCATCATTAACGCAATTCAAATCATTAACCATCTTACCAAGCTTCAATACTTCCAAATCCCCTACTATAAAAGGGGCACTATTAGTACCCTTAAACTTTGTCTCTATTAATTCAGTGCTCAAACACATTTTCTTTGAGTTGCCACTACCTTCATCCTTTTTGCCATCACCTTCTAAATCAATACCAACACCATTCCGCAGCTATAACATGCTCTTTAGAAGATTTTTTTTGCTAAGATACCTGATAAACAAATTCAACGCATGCATATAAGCACAGATTGAAATCCAAACAGATAAAAAAAACAGCCAAAATTTCAGTCAAACAATTTAAGAAAAACTATACATTTTTGCTTCCTCCAAGCTTCGAATAAAATCCGGCTTCTTGCATTTTAGGTGAAGCCCATTGAGAAATGAGATCACATGTTTCGTTTTAACCCTGGATATCACAATATTGTCACTGAAATTTACACTAGAAACAAAAAATTCTGAAAGTCGTTAAATATCTTGAAAGTTGAAACTATTGAAGGTGGTCACCTAGCAAAATCATGGGTGCCAAAAAATTGTACAAGCACTGATTTTTCTCCAGAAATCTTGCTTAGACCACGACGAATGCTAACAAACGACTCATACCGAACAATTGCTGGCCAAACCGCATGACCTGTATCAAGAACAAACATAAAGGAATTTGATCAAATAAGAGAAGTGATAGACCTTGTCAAGTATTAGCAATTACACAAAGTAGGGGTTCTACACTTATTAAGCATGATTATTAGTGAAATGGCGCATCCTGAGCACAAATAATGCCTTGGACATAAGCAGCATAACCCATGAGCAGAACCCATGAGTAGAATCACCTTAAAGCAATAAGGCATACGTGTAATACATATGATAGATTATCATATAATGTACCATTATGACTCTAAAAAACAGCACATCAATAGGTCTTAACAATTAAAAATATGTGATAAAGTATTTCTGCGTTCCATTGAATATGTCTGCACAGATATCCTAGACCTGGTTACTTTTCTTTCATAGAGCATAATGCCCTTCATAAACTAAGCCAGAACCTTGTGAATCAATATTAACTTTTATCTGGAAGATATCATTTGAGATGATTGACTTGTCATAAGTATTCCAAAAAACAAGTATTCTACATCAAGTATTCAAAAACAGCAAGGTCCACCATTTTGGCATCAAACCATAAAAAGCTCATGTCTTTTTACATCAACTAAAAAAAATTGGCATTACAAATGACACACAGCAGATTACGTTAAACTAGCTACATTATAGAGAAGGTAATTTAAGTGTAGAGTCTAACTCTTGATCAAATGATTGAGACGTGGAACTTATGTGTATGTGTAAGCATAAGAAACCTCAGAATGAGAAACAACAACGAAGCCGGGATGGTAAAAGCAGCTCTAAATACAACAATTACATGATAATATATTTCAAAAGCGTATTGAAGCTCTAGATGTCCATACCAGTAAGTTTAGCCCATATGATATCCCCAGGTTCGATATCATTACAATAATCTAAATTAGCAGTAAGTACAATAATCTCATTGACATCAAGGTCATCTGTTTCAGAGCAATGAAGATCACAAGTTAACCGTAGACATTTATCTCCTTTGGAGACACGTGGAATTTAATTCTTTCTTTCGATAAAGTCACTAGCTTTTCATCACCGTCTTCATATTCAACCTATTTTTATGACACCAAACCGTTAACAGATCCACTTCATATTTATTTAAGCATACCACAAACATATGAAAGAAAAATTACATAATGGCGGTGGCTCTCTAAGTCATACTTTGCAATACGACCAAAGTATGACTCATTTCCTAGCCTGAAGTAATGTGATTTAACAAGTTCTCACCAGGTGTACTATTTGACACTAATCTAATACCAGACCAACAGAGCTAAATCTATATACTCCGTTATCAGATTCGTCTTCTGAAGTTGGAGGCGACGAATACTAATCAAAAAATCAACTCCACTAACCTGCAAGCCATTTGGTCCAAATTAATATGACTCTTTTCTTATTTCTACAAACTTCTTCCAAATTAATGGAGCCTTTACAAAATATAAAATGATCATTTACTTTGGAACAACATAAGAGGAAATGGAGCTGCCATTTGATCCCACGAACATGATAGTAAGAAGTTGAAGGGGGGAACATGTCAAGTGGATCAAACAGGTTACAAGTAACCCAAAGTTGATCCTTAACGCATACATCTTAAACTGCATGTACTCACAGATTTTATATATCAGATGTAAGTAAAGTGTACATTATAAAAACATATCTATGCCTTAGCTAATCTATTGAGATTCTACATGTCTAAAACAATGTGATCAGTTAGCGTTATTAAGTGATCCAGAACCAATAGACATTCGCACTCTGGTTCCTAGGATTACCACATAAATCGTCATCAGAGTCTATACCACTGAGTGACTCGTCTTGTGAGTCTGCTTGTGATTCTTGATTGCCACTATCTGCTATTTCATTAATTGTTCACACATCTTAAAAAGCTACAAGACTTATATTTTTACATATGGCCAAGTTTTTCACACATCTTACAAAGCTACTAGGTGTATATTTTCACATGTGACCAGGTTGTTCACACCTCTTAAAAAGCTACAAGACGTATATTTTCACATGTGACGAGGTTGTTCAAACATCTTAATAAGCTATACAAGACGTATATTTTCACATGTGACGAGGTTGTTCACACATCTTAAAAAGCTACAAGACGTATATTTTCACATGTGACCAAGTTTTTCACACATCTTAAAAAGCTACAAGACGTATATGTTCACATGTGAAGATGTTCTTTACACATCTTAAAAAGCAACAAGACGTATATTTTCACATGTGAAGATGTTTTTCACACATCTTAAAAAGCTACAAGACGTATATTTTCATATGTGAAGATGTTTTTCACACATCTTAAAAAGCTACGAGACATATATTTTCACATGTGACGAAGTTGTTCACAAATCTTATAGTAGTTGTAAATGTGCTTATTGAAGTCGTTCACCTATACCTTTGTCGAGTGAAAACGAATTCTATAATTAATAAAGCATAAACGTAAGTACTATCAAGACTACTAAAACAATGAATCAGCAAATAAAGTTCATAGCTTGCGCAATATTGGTTCAGGCATTTCATCAAACAGTTGATATGCAAACTTACATGAACAAAAATGAAAAAAATTACAAGCAATCATCAAAATGAACACCAATTACAATTATGTGAATGATGAAAGTGTAAGAATTTAACCTTTTGAAGAGCCAATTTTAACCTAATAACCTCCAAATTAGTGACAGAAAAGTATCAGGTGCTTCCATGGCGACGACTGTGTATTGGTGGTTTGAAAGGCGGTGATCAGGCGGTGTAATGGTGGTTGTGCTCGCGGTTTAGTGGTGGTTGTAACTCAGTGTAGGGGTGGCTCTGATCTGAGAGGATTGTAATCGTTTTCACCTCTCGTTTGTGAAGGATGTGTTATATATATATATATATATATATATATATATATATATATATATATATATAT
>BQNB010045188.1:17064-40739 GCA_026074375.1 Tanacetum coccineum
CTCTATTGTACTTTAAGTTTCTAGCGTCTTGCTAGTCTCTTTTTTTTATATATTCCATCTTTGCCGTTAAAAAAAAACACTCTTTTCATTCATTTTATGCAGGCCACAAAACATGTATGCACTTTCATTAAATATTGAAATTTGTTTTACATCGTAACAAACATAGACTACTAAACATATTTACAAATGAAACTCTTATTCCATAAAAAAATTTAGAAACACAAATCCACTATACCTAATCATAATTATATTGTGGTCAACTGCAACAAAAAAAACTATATAAAAAAAACTATACATTTTCAAATTAACATACAAAAATTGCACTTAGAAATCTAAGAGTTAAGTACATTTTTGGTCCTGGTGGTTTGGTGCGTTTTCTCACTTTTGGTCCAAAAATTCAAAAAATGTTTGGTTTTGGTCCAAAACACATAGTTTCGTTCTACTTTCGTTCCACTTTCGGTCTAAAATACATAGTTTTAGTCCACTTTTAGTCCAAAACTTTTAGTCCAAATTCAAAATCTAATGAAATAATATTAGGGTGCGTTTGGTTTGTTATTTGGAATCACAATGGGAATGAGTTTCGGAATAACACAGAATGATAATGGGAATGAAATTAAAAAGGAGGCACATTAGCCTCCTATGTGAGAGCCCACAAATTAATACATGATTCCAATTTTTCATAACCACAATAATATACCAAACATCACTATCATTCCAACTATAATTCTTTTATTCTCATAGGCCCATACCAAACACACCCTTAGACAGTAGTGCAAACCACTGCTGTGATATACCGATTTGTTTCATTTATTTTAAAAGTTAACAATTCCCTTACATCCATAATTAATGACCTATGCTGAAACCGTAATAAAAAATCAAAAATTAAAATCAAAATTGATTTCAAAGACTGAACCGAATAATAAATAAAAAACGATTTTAATAACTAAATCGATTTCAAAAATAAAGAATCAAATATTGATTTTGATGTGTTTATTAAAACTGTACCTCGCATCTAAGATGGCAGATGTGAAAGATGGACAATATAATTTGACCCTCCTTATATAAATCATAAATCCATACCAATCTATTATGCCTGAACAAAAATATATGTATGTAGCCTTGGATTTGGTGTAACCGTCAAAAGCAAAAATAAATGATAGATGGAGTATGAGTTGGGTAGGTAAGGTTTTTCAATTAAACCATTTGGTCATTCATGTCGTGATAATGAGAAATGGAACTATCACCACATGATAAAACGTGGAATTTTGGATCGGTTACGCAAATCAAATGTTTGGGTGTACCGGTTACAAAGGTGGGTGAGAGTTTCAATTGAGAGAGATAGACAGAGATTTGTGTTTTTGATGGAGGCAGTTGTGTGAGGAAAAGAGAAATCGGTGGAGGTTTTTAGGTCAAGTGAGAGAGAAAGGTTTTTAGATCGATCCAAATAGAGGCTGCAGTTTTTTTTTGGTATTTAACAATTTTTTAGGGATGAATCCAAATACCTAAATTACCCTTGATTTATTTTATTTTCCTAAAATAAGTAGTAGATGTTTACAATAATGACATTTTGCATTAATATGATGTACATCATGCATTATTAAGAGTGAAAAAGGTGATTCTGTACAAAAAAGTGGTTCTGCAAAAAAAATGTCACTATGTATATATGTATATATACATGTATACATATATATATACATGTATACATATATATATATACATGTACATATATCTATATGTATATGTACATATATCATCTATATGTATATGTACATATATCTATATGTATATGTACATAGACAAGCGTTCATTTGAGAAGGCTAATTTTTGTGAGAAGAAAAGAAGGGATCCTAGCCCTTCATTAGCCCTTATTTTTTAGATCTAATGGCTTAGATTACATTAGAATTTGTATTAAACTTGCACTGAAATTACACTTTAAAAAAGCGGAAGGGCTTTTATGTAATTTCACTTTCAAAAACCATAGGGGTCTGCATGCAAATCCATCATTTGTTACGTTTTAAAAAAAACTAGAATTTTCTCTCTATCTTCTTTTTCACACAATCGTACCAACAAAAACACACACATAAACACGCACTAACACCGCAACCATCTCCGGTTATCTGCTATCATATCTGTCGTCATCTACCACAACACAATCTCTGGTTATCAACCATCATAACTATGTCGTTGACTGCGGCGTTGACTATTTAATTGCTTTTTTGGGATTCAATACTTTGATGAAGAAATCGTCTATTAATCGCTTGAAGCGTTGTTCCAATTGATTTGAATGCAATCAATGGTAATTATTTTCAATTAATTACTTTTCTACTGTTATTAGGTTTTTTAATTTTGATTTGTTATTTATTATTTTTGTTATATAAATGTCAGATATTTTCACATGTGAAAGATGCTCTATGCAATCTCAACTTCTATATATGATGCTCTAAGTTTTGTAGGATTATCTTCACTGGTGAAGATTTTATAGAATTGCATTTTATTTTTTTAGGAATATCTTCATGAGTGAAATTAATTATTGAGGATTGACGATTTTGTCGTACTCGCGTTCTATTTAAGTTTTTTAGTAATATCTTCACTGGTGAAGATTTTATAGAATATCATTTTGTTTTATTTAAGAATATCTTCACGAGTGAAATTTTTTATCGATTGATGCTTTTCACATAGTCGCGTTCTTTTTAAGTTTTATAGGATTATCTTCATTAGTGAAGATTTTATAGAATATCATTTTTTTTAAGAATATGTTCACAAGTGAATTTTTTTATAGAGGATTGATGCGTTTGTCGTAGTTGCGTTCTATTTAGTACTTAACTATCAGCATTACATTTTTGACTGGTGAAATCAGCTATTAATAGTGCAACCAAAACTGGAGAAATGGCAAAAAAGTGATTATCCATGATGTCGAGAGACTGCAATCGTTTCTGTAAAATCATGGTTTGTTTTCTCTTATATCACATACATCTTAAATCATTTTAGTACACAAAAAGTTTAGTATGTTTCACCTGAATATTTAAGAGTTGATTAACATGGCCACATTTAGAAACTCGTTTTTAGCTAGTCGATAAGAGTTACGAGCATGAGGATGGTTTTGTGATTGCTGATATCTACATAGGTGCACATGAATATGAGCATCAAGAAGAAAATCTTTTGAATATTTTGACACAATATACGTAAGAACTATAGTATTCATGAATGTCAGACACTAAATTAGAACCAATGTGATAAAGTGGTTTGGAGAAATAATAATGGCAGAATTATGGATTTTTTGGTCTTTATTGTTTGGAATGATTTAGAGATTATGGTGATTTGGTCTCTAAACTTGTATGGTTCAGTCAATGCATTCCCCGTCACTCTTTCATGCTTTGGCTTGCTGTACTTGGTAGACTAAAAACTCATGATAAGATGGGTCATTAGGAAAGGAAGGTAGATATGTGGTGTATTTTCTGTCAAAAGATGCCTGATAGTCACAAACACCTCTTCTTCGAATGTGATTTTCCTAAAGAAGTCTGGTGTATGATCAACACTATGGCTAGGCTTGAGAACGCTCCTAACAGTTGGTTCGACATCATTGATTTTCTTCTTAAAAGGCCCATTAATAAATAAATTTGGATCATATTTCAGAGGTTAGTTTTGGATGCTTCAGTTTATGTTCTATGGCATGAAAGGAATTTACGAACTTTTCAGGGAAGAAACAGATCTTTGGAGGAAGTTTGTAATAAAATTAAAGATGTGGTGAGACTTAGAGTGATGAGTTTGAGTTTAAATGCTCCTGCTCATGTTTTCTAAACTGCTGATATGTGGGAAATCCATGTAAAGTCTGATATTGGTTCAAGAAGAGTTAAGTTTTCTTCTAAAAATAAAACCTTATGTTATTTATCGCTTTGCTGTGTTGTTGGGAGCTTTATGGTTACTTTTCAAAGTTCCATGTCAGGTAATCTTTGTCAGAATTGGTTGGATGGTGTCGTAGCTTGGTGTATGATCATTAGAAACAATGGGGTTAATATAATGTACAATATTGACGGGGAAATTGGTGTTTTTAATTGGCTTTTTGCTGATAATTGCTGGTTTCGAATGCATAAGGGGTGCTTGGGATATGATTATTTGAATGAATTTTGGTGCATAAGGGGTGTTTGGCATAAGTTGTGTTCTGGTTATGATTATTTGATTATTTTGGCTATCGCTAAGGTTGTGGTGGATGGGTTTGCTGGATTAAGTATTTCTTTTGGGCCTTGGGGTGATTTTTTTTATTTCTATTTGTAAATATTTGAATACTAGAAATGGTGTTTACATTGAGAAGGGGGAACACATTGAAAGGATTTACATTGAAGAGTGTCTGAATTCCTATTCATATTCCGATGATGATGATGATGACATTGTCAATTCAAGGTGACTTATCCTATTCCTATCCCTTTTACTATACGGTAACTTATTATTTAGTTTTTCATTCTATAATTGCTCATAATTCTTCTTTATGCATATTTCCAGGGGGCCAATGTCATGTATATTATAGGAAATTCAAAGCAAGTGTGAGAGGTCAATACTTGACACCTCAAATCTCATACACCCTCAACCTTGTCTTCTGATATAACGATGTATCAAATTTCAATTCACATGACCCCCTGAGATACAAGGTAAATGGGGAGGATGATACAAAAGTTTTCATAATTTACCCTTCTACCCATTTGAGAGAAGATGGATGGTTCGTTGTTCCATTGTATCGATTTACAATCCAACACAAAACTGTAGACCTTCAATTTGAGTTTGAAGATAGATTTGCGACTCTACTAGTCTCTGGCATTGACTTCTAACCATATGAAGAGAAAGTAAGCACTTTACTGTTATGCTTCTAATAACAAAATTTAAAGGAAAAAATGAAATATTACCTGAATGTATGGCTCACTTGCTTGGATATGCCATTATATAGGTGGAACTTCCAGTGTTTGAGGAGTACCAATACATAATCGAGGCTGCCTCACAATCTCTGTTCTACACATCACTTGAGGAACTAAAACAGATTCTCAGGTTAGGAATCCACCTGAAAGATTACAAAACGGTAATTAATCGGCTATGTCTGTTTATAAAGATAAATATGAGCACAACTAATTCCAAACTTACTAATTATGCAGTGGTTTTCACTTAATGAGAAAGGTGAACACTGTCACGTGATATCAATTGAAGATTGTTTCCATTCTTCAATATCAGTCTCACGGTTATTCAAGGTGGATTTTCCTCCTCTGACTCATCATGTAGTTTCATAAGTATATGTAAATTGATACATCATTCTTTGCTTCTTCTTTATCATTCAGATTTCCAAAGAGTAAATCCTTTCAATGTAAACAAAAGAGTATACCGTTAGCCAAAGAGATATCATCGCATAAAAACTAATAACTATGGATAGCAGTAATAGACATGGCTTGTACCGGTATGCGCCACTGGAGCTGCAACAGCAATATCATTAGGTCACCAACCGTAGCTTCAGCCGGAATAATGGTAAACTCTTCTAAAGTTTTTGGTACTTCGATTTTGAACCGGTAGAGTCAGTGGTTCTAACGCCCTCAAAATAATTAGCATCTCACACCATCTAAACTCACAACCAACCTCCGTCGCGTCATTGCTGGTCGTTAACATGTTTTTTTTTTTTCTCCCCCCGCCCCTTTTCTTCCTTATTTGGTTCCCCTTCCCCCTTGACCTTCTACTCCCCCTTTTCCCCCTTCCCCCGCCCCCACTTTTCCCCACCACCCGGCCACACCCCCCTTACCCATCCCCACTCCTTGGATCTTGCATTGTTTACCAATCAAAAACCCACATAAATCCCCCCCCCATTTACATTCTTTCCCCTTCCATTTTTTAATATCAGAATGCTTAACATTTTTATAATCTTTGTTTCGAATTATGTTGGAGTATTATTGCTTTTTGGCCTTAGGATTAGAAATATACTAATGTAAAAAAGATGGACAAAGGTGTGAAGACATGGAATGGATTTTGTGTGAAGATGATTTATGGGTCTACTTTGAAGACTAAATGTAATATGTTTAGTTCCTTTACGATACTGTGGAATAAAAGACATATAGACTATATGCTCTTTTTAGTTCCTTTACGATACTTTAAGGTGAAGTTTTTGATATTTGTGTCAGGAAGTATTATCGAGAAAGGTCATTACTAATGCTCTTGGATTATGGTTCTCAAACTCTATAACCAGTATTTTTTGTTCTTACTATTGGTATTGTTTTGAGCAAGACAATCTCTCGTATACATAAATAAAAAATATTATGGTTTCTGAGTCGGAAATTCATCATTCTAATCATTGGTGTTTCTTACATAAGGCAGAGTACGATAGGTACAGAGAGAACGTTTTGGGTATTGAAAATTCCGGACAAATTGTTTAGCAGTCACAAAACATTAGGAAAGGTTTATCAGTACTTGAATAGACCTGTGCTTTGGAACTTGGAACCACATTCCCGAAAATATATGTATAAATAAGTATACATAATTACATAGACCCAAAAACGACCTCTGATAGCCCCGATGCTAGCCTGGTTCTACTGTTAACTTAATTAAGAGCTGGCAAGACTAGTGAGTCAGCAGTTTGTCAAAACATGCCATGTTGGGGTTGGGTTAAACCCATAGAACTTTTTGACCGATGATGTATAATATAAGGATGATAGTTCAAGTCATGATTATACGCTATTTTTACAAAATGAGTCTATATATTTTGTGGTAAATCTATTTGGAGGTTTATTGATTAAAAAATAAGTAAGTATACTGAGGTCAACCGTGTTGACTTGTTCTTTTTTATGAAACACTTTTCTATGTGGACCCTGCATGATAAATAATCCCATCCAAAAGTTTGAGTACCTTGGTCGAGATTGCCACCTCTAAAATCAAAAGGTTAGAATAAAGCCTCTAGAACGAATATTCTTATACACATGACACAAGCAAGTACCTAACTATCACCATTACAATTTTTGACAGGTGAAATCAGCTATCAAGAGTGCAACAAAAACTGAAGAAACAGCAAAAAAGTGGTTATCCATGATGTCGAGGGACTGCAATCGTTTCTGTAAAATCATGGTTCGTTTTCTCTTATATCACATACATTTTAAATCATTTTAGTACATAAAAAATCGAGTATGTTTCACCTGAATATTTAAGATGTTTATATAGCATGGGCACACTATTTAGAATTTCGTTTTTTTAGACTAGTCGATAGATGTTACGAGCAGAGAGGATTGGTTTTGTGATTGCTGATATCTGCATAGGTGCTGATATTCAGTTGTATGCTGATATTGCTAATTGGACGTGTTTATTATGGATGTTTGATAAGTTTGATGATTTGTATTTAATCCTGACCCTTAACACATTGCTAGGGCCCTAAGCCCTATTCCGACCCCTATAGGAGGTGGACGGGCCAATGCTTCCGAAAGAAGAAATCCCAATAGTACGGGCTTGTTAATGGTATTAATGGAGTGTCATCTCACCCTAAAGATGCAGCAGATCTGGTGACTGCACTGTCTGCCATGAATTTGTCAAATGGTGTCATGGGTGAAGAGTCAAACTTGACTCAGCTTGACCAAAATGCCAACGACCAGAGTGCTTATCTTCTGAATATGCAACGGAATCAAAAAAATAATAAGAATAACTTGTACTATGATGGCTCTTCGGCTAACTTGCAATCTCACTATCAGCAGATTGATGGTGGTGGAAATCCTTATATGAACAATGGCACAAGCGGATACTCCATCAATTCACCACAAATGATGTCTGGTCAACATGGGAATGTGAATCTCCCGCCACTTTTTGAAACCGCTGCAGCAGCAGCTTCTGCAATGGCTTACCCTGGAATGGATTCACGATTTGGTTTGGAATCACCAAATATGAGCAGATTGGGGAGCCAAATGACCGGAAACGCTCTCCAAGCATCTTATATGGACCCCATGTATCTCCAGTACTTAAGGTCAACCGAATATGCTGCAGCGGCCGCCCAACTTGCTGCCTTGAATGACCCAACCATAGACAGGAACAACTATCTTGGTAATTTATACAATGAGTTACTTCAAAAAGCGTACCTTGGAACATTACTATCACCACAAAAATCACAATATAATGGTGTTCAATATGTCGGTGCTTCTGCTAGTCCTCACCACCATGGTTATTATGGGAACCCTGCATTTGGTGTTGGTTTTTCATATCCTGGAAGTCCATTAGCAAGCCCACTTCCCAACTCTCCTGGGGGACCCGGCAGTCCAATCAGGCTTGGTGAACTCAACACCCGATTCTCTCCTCAAATGAGAAATTTAGGTGGCGGCAGTGGTGTGATGGGGCATTGACATTTAGATGGCGCAGACAGTAGCTTTGTGTCCTCTCTGCTAGAAGAGTTTAAGAACAATAAAACCAAGTCCTTTGAGCTTACTGAAATTGCTGGTCACGTCGTTGAGTTTAGGTGTGTCGAAATACACTTGCAAATTTTATATTTTTGGATTTTTCTAATTATTTTAGTATGTAAAGTTTAATGATGATTGTGGTTATCAGTGCAGCCAGTATGGTAGCCGTTTCATTCAGCAGAAACTTGAAACTGCAACTACGGAGGACAAAAACATGGTTTTCGAGGAGATTTTCCCTCAAGCTCTTACTCTGATGACTGATGTCTTCGGAAATTATGTGATCCAGAAGGTGTGCTATGAACCGACTTATTTTTATCATCTAACTATGACATAAAAATCACTTATTTTTGGAATTTAGAAGTTTTCTGATTTATTGTTTTAATTTAAGTTCTTTGAGCATGCAATGCCGCCTAGGAGAAGGGAATTGGCTAGAAAGCTGTTGGGTCATGTTTTGACACTTAGTCGTCAAATGTACGGCTGCCGAGTTATCCAGAAGGTAATAATTGAATTATTTGTTTGTTTGTTTCTACTTTATTTTCCTTTTTTTTAATATTGCGTGAGGAGAAAAATTGTTATTGGGTCCACTGAATTAGTAAATCATCTGACAAATATGTTGTTATAGGCGATTAAGGTTGTTGACCTGGACCAAAAAATCAAGATGGTGGGAGAGCTTGATGGTCATATCATGCGTTATGCTAGTGATCAAAATGGGAACCATGTTATTCAGAAGTGTATTGAATGTGTCCCTGAAGAACATATTCAGTTCATTAACACAACTTTCTTTGATCAATTTGTGACCCTTTTGACCCATCCATATGGTTGTCGCATCATACAGGTAATCCATTTAAAAAAGAAAATGTTGCGTCTTTTAAACGACATCACATATAAAGCTTGTTTCATTTTTTATGGGATATAAAGAGATTAAATTTACTAATCTTACATTTGTCATGTTTCAGAGGGTGCTTGAGCACTGTGAGGATCTAAGGATCTGTAAACTCAGAGCAAGGGTGATGAAGAATTTCCGTGCTTGTGTATGCATGCTAGCACCAAGATCAGTATGGAAATTATGATGTTCATGTTTGTAACTGTAACTATTAGTTGATTTTTGAGTTGTTGGCTGGCTACATTAAAAAAATTTTTCTAAAACCTTTATATTTTCGGGCTATTCTTATTCTTGGTTAATCTAGTTGGTTCAGCAGCATGTGTTGTGGAACAATGGGAAAGCCAAATTAGCGTTCAATAATATTCCAAGAGTTGGCCGGGAAGATTGTTTAAATGACGCGCACTCTATGCTCTCTCTCGCGCGCGCATCGATGTTGTTGAAAAATGTGTTGACCTGCTTGGTGATGATAGTGAATGCCAATCCTTGTAAACGTGCTGCTTTAGGTACTTTCCTGATGATAATGAGCCATGACCATTCAGGTATGTACTCTCTCTGCGAGGAAATAAATGTTTCAGAGTTGTAAACTTGTTATTTCTATGATTGTTATGGTGGCGTTTGGTTGTTATGTATTCAAGGCCAATGATTGAAAGATCTGTTTGCAATTATGTGGGTGCTAAAAAGTACTTGAACTTGTAGGATAGGAACGTGAGCACCTATTGGCGGATTAAGGTTCATTTGAATGCACTTAAAAAACAAATCTTATGGTCAAAACACTATTGTTGAGTGTAGAAGATACTTGTTGTCTGCTGTAGGTTGCGTATATATACTATTTTTTATTTCCCAGCTCTTGATAATTTGTCAAATTTTTAGTATATAGACTATACTCGTTTATATGTTCCAAAACTCTTTAGTTATTCCACGTTGCATGGCCATCAGAACCACAAACTTATTTGTTAAATGATGGAAGTTCAAATATCTATTACAACCTATTGTAATTTTTTACTCACAAGAACTTGTTTGGTTCTTGTTAGTCAACTCCTATCACAAATGATTAGGATTATCTTATCTTGTTACAATTTTGATAGCGGAAGTGCAGTTAGCTCCTAGTAGACGCATAGTTATGTCCAGTCATTTGATATCCTATCAGGACATATAATAAGCCCGTACTTTTGAGAGATCTCTTTAAATGAAGTTGCAAATTTGAACATGGTTTTTGGAAATTTAATGTTTGCATTAAGATATCCTCTGATATAGTCAAAGAAGACAGCTTGTTAGGCCACATGAGTGTCATCAATTTTTTAATAGGTGAAGGGTTTTACTGGGATTAAGATTATTTATGACGATTTTGGTTATTATTGCTGTGCTCCCTTTGTTCCCTTAATATTTAAAAAAGAATTAACTCAGTCTTGGGGAATTCTCCTTTCAAGTTCTAGATAACGCCTTTGTATGTTACCAAATCATGAACAGTTTTTGCATGGGAACATTTCATTTTGTGATAAAAGACAATGTATAGGGATAAGATATCTTGTAACATGAAAAGTGCAAAATTAGAAAATGCGTTTTCCATTAGCCGTCTCTCAAATGGCAATTGTTGCCAGATCTCATGGCACATTAGAATCTTCAAGAAATTAGTTTTCTATCTTATATCTATGTTTGTTGCTGACTTTACAATTCGTATAGGTTAATTGCAAAAAAACGGGAATGGCTGCTTTACATGCTGCATAGGAGGAGGAGGGCATAGAAGCGAAGTTATCAGCTAACGGAAGGCTTGTTTGAGCTACCCTTTTCCTTCTCTGTTCTATCTACCTAGCTAGTCGCGGCTCCCGATTTGCAAATAAAGTTTTGGTTGGTTGTCTTGATAAACCATTCTGTAGCTTTTTTATGGTTCATATACATATGATAGTTACCTTATTATAGAAATAATCTGAGAGGCTCAAGGGTTGTTACCTGGTGCAGAGGCAGTATATTTGATGACGATTGTGTGTTTCCTAGGATGGTGGTGTAAAGATGTGGGAAAAGGGAAAGGTGAGGTAGTTTGTGACTAAATAAAGTGTGTTCATATCCAAAGGTGATTGTTTTAGCAGGAATCGAGAGTTGGATTATCGCTTTTACGTAGTATGCTATTTAAAGTTTAAAACACTTTTTATGCAGTTGATCATTGCCACTTTATTGGTACCTTAGGCTAGGCTGGATGGTAAAAGGAAGCCAAACTCACCTGACAGCGTCACATGAACATTCCTATTCTCCAACTTTAAAACTCACTGCAACTCATGCACTTTCTCTCTCTAACTTTAAAACTCATAACTCATTTTTCACTTTTTAACTATAACTCACGTTAGTCACAATTTTTTTTATTTAAATACTTTTATTCATAAATTAAAAACGTAATATTAACGTAAACATAAACGTACAAAATTAATAAAAACGTAAAATAAATTAAAAACTTTTATTCATAAGTTAAAAACATTACAGACTTCAAATATTAAAAAATATTACAAATAAAGCTAAAACTAAACATTACGAGACAAGTGTTCGATCAAATCGTATCGAAGGTTTTGATGCGCTTGTGATGATCTGATCCACCTCATAACTTGTTGCACTTGTTCATCGTTTCGTACCATTCCGTTTCGTACAATGTCGTCCGGCTGATGTGCTTCCTCCAGGAGCCATGTGGTGGATATCGCATATTTTTTGTATTTTCGAATCATATTATGTAATATGATGCATGTGTACATCATATTAATAATACTTTTTTTTAGCGCTCGTGTGGGATTGACTAGTATGGCCCATTTCTTCTTCAAAACACAAATTCGCTTGTGGTCATCATCAGCTAGTTCTGGAATCGTCTTAACGAGTGTCGCCAATTCCAGATATATCTCGTCAACAAGATAGTTTCCACATGGATAAGTCATGCCATTGGCCACAAAAGAAATCTCTGATGCTCGTCCGATTTTGAGATCTTTACATAAAAGGATTGATATAAAACGTTGATGTTTAATAGACGATTATTTACGTTTTGTAAAAACATTTTCACGCATGCAAATTATGGTTAAGGATTAAAGCTTTTATCTTACTTGCGTATTTTTTTACTAGAAGTACAAAATTAAAAGATATTGATGTTGTATATACATTTATATAAGTGTCTAAGAATATCTTCACGTGTATAAATATTGAAGCTTTGATCTTACCATCTCATTTTTTATACTAGAAGTGCAAAAATAGGATATATTGATGTTTAGTAGACGATTAATTAAGTTTTGTAAGAATATCTTCATGCGTGCAAATATATAAAGGAATTTAAGCTTTTCTGTGAAGCTGAGTATGTTGCTGCTGCTAACTGTTGTGGTCAGGTACTTTGGATACAAAATCAGTTGTTAGATTATGGGTATAACTTTATGAATACCAAAATCTTTATTGATAACCAAAGTACCATTTGCATAGTTAAAAACCCAGTTTTTCACCAACGGACTAAGCACATAGAAATTAGGCATCATTTCATAAGAGATGCTAATGAAAAGAAACTTATTCAAGTGCTTAAATACATTTATATAAGTGTCTAAGAATATCTTCACGTGTACAAATATTGAAGCTTTGATCTTACCATCGGATTTTTAATACTAGAAGTGCAAAAATAGGATATATTGATGTTTAGTAGACGATTATTTAAGTTTTGTAAGAATATCTTCATGCGTGCAAATTATGAGTAAGGATTTAAGCTTTTATGTTATTAGCGTATTTTTATACTAGAATTGAAAAAATATGAGATATTGATGTTTAATAGACGATTATTTAAGTTTTGTAAGAATTTCTTCACGCATGCAAATTATGAGCAAATATTGAAGCTTTGATCTTACAAGTTTATTTTTTATACTAGAAGTTCAATAATAGAAGATATTCATGTTTAATATACGATTATTTAAGTTTTGTAAGAATATCTCCACGCGTGCAAATTATGTGCAAGGATTGAACCTTTGATCTTACTAGCGCATTTTTTTATACTAGAAGCGCAAAAATAGGATATATTAATATTTAATACTCGTGCAAATTATGAGCAAATCTTAAAGCTTTGATCTTACTAGCGTTTTTTATACTATAAATGAAAAAATATGGGATATTCATGTTTAATAGACGATTATTTAAGTTTTGTAAGAATATGTCTTCACATGTGCAAATTATGAGCAAGGGTTTAAGATTTGATCTTACTTGTGTATTTTTTGTACTAGAAGTGCAAAATGATAAAATATTGATATCTAATAGACGATTATTTAAGTTTTATAAAAGTATCTTCACGCGTGGAAATTATGAACAAGGATTGAAGCATTGCTCTTACTAGCGTAGAACTGAAAAAATAGGAAATATTCATGTTTATTACACGATTATCTAAGTTTTTTAAAAATATCTTCACGCATGCAAATTATGAGCAAGGATTGAAGCATTTATCTTACTAGCGTATTTTTTGTACTAGAAGTGCAAAAATATTAGATTTTTATGTCCAATAGACGATTATTTAAGTTCTGTAAGAATATATCTTCACATGTGCAAATTATGAGCAAGGATTTAAGATTTGATTTTACTTGTGTATTTTTTATACTAGAAGTGCAAAATAATAAAATATTGATATTTAATAGACGATTATTTAAGTTTTATAAAAGTATCTTCACGCGTGCAAATAATGGGCAATGATTGAAGCATTGCTCTTACTTGTGTATTTTTTATACAATAAGTGCAAAATAATAAAATATTGATATCTAATAGACGATTATTTAAGTTTTATAAAAGTATCTTCACGCGTGCAAATTATGGGCAATGATTGAAGCATTGCTCTTACTAGCGTATTTTTTATATTATAAGTGAAAAAATAGGAAATATTCATATTTATTACACGATTATTTATGTTTTTTTAAAATATCTTCACGCATGCAAATTATGAGCAAGGATCGAAGCATTTCTCTTACTAGCGTATTTTTTGTACTAGAATTGCAAAAATATTAGATATTTATGTCTAATAGACGATTATTTAAGTTTTGTAAGAATAACTTCACACGTGCAAATTATGAGCAAAGATTGAAGATTTTATCTTACTAGCGTATTTTTTACTAGAAGTACAAAATTAAGAGATATTGATTTAATATACGTTTATTTAAGTTTTTAAGAATATCTTCACGTGTGCAAATATTGAAGCTTTGATCTTACTAGCGTATTTTTTATACTAGAAGTGCAAAAATAGGAGATATTGATGTTTAATAGACGATTATTAAGTTTTGTAAGAATCTATTTTCACATGTGCAAATTATGAGTAAGGATTTAAGATTTGATCTTACTTGTATATTTTTTGTACTAGAAGTGCAAAATGATAAAATATTGATATCTAATAGACGATTATTTAAGTTTTATAAAAGTATCTTCACGCATGCAAATTATGAGCAAGGATTGAAGCATTGCTCTTACTAGCGTGTTTTTTATATTAGAAGTGAAAAATAGGAAATATTCATGTTTATTACACGATTATTTAAGTTTCTAAGAATAACTTCACACGTGCAAATTATGAGCAAGGATTTAAGATTTTATCTTACAAGTGTATTTCTTATACTAGAAGTGAAAAATTATAAGATATTGATATTTAATAGACGATTATTTAAATTTTGTAAAAACATCTTCATGCGTGCAAATTATCGTTAAGGATTAAAGCTTTTATCTTACTAGCGTATTTTTTTACTAGAAGTACAAAATTAAGAGATATTGATGTTTAATATACGTTTATTTAAGTTTCTAAGAATATCTTCACGTGGGCAAATATTGAAGCTTTGATCTTACTAACGGATTTTTTATACTAGAAGTGCAAAACTAGGAGATATTGATGTTTAATAGACGATTATTTAAGTTTTGTAAGAATATCTTCATGCGTGCAAATTATGAGTAAGGATTTAAGCTTTTATATTATTAGCGTATTTTTATACTAGAATTGCAAAAATAGGAGATACTGATGTGGACGATTATTTAAGTTTTGTAAGAATTTCTTCATGCATGCAAATTATGAGCAAATATTGAAGCTTTGATCTTACAAGCTTATTTTTTATACTAGAAGTGCAATAATAGAAGATATTCATGTTTAATATATGATTATTTAAGTTTTATAAGAATATCTTCACGCGTGCAAATTATGTGCAATGATTGAAGCTTTGATCCTACTAGCGCATTTTTTATACTAGAAGTGCAAAAATAGAAGATATTGATGTTTAATAGATGGTTATTTAAGTTTTGTATAAATATTTTCCCGCGTACAAATTACGAGCAAAAATTGATGCTTTTATCTTACTATCATTTTTTTATACTAAAAAGTGCTAAATTACGAGATATTGGAGTATAATAAACGATTATTTAGGTGGGTCAAAACAGGTAGCGTCAGGTTGTGTATGTGGCAACATATTTTGTCTTTTAATCTAATTTAAGATTGATTATGTATTAAAAATATATTTATAACTATACTCTTAAGAGAATAATTTTGTTTAAATTTTTGAACTTCAGAATTAATTTTCAATTTGGACCCTTTACTTGGTTATCAGGCACATTTGGGAGTAGTAAACTACATTTGCTGGGACTTGAATGGATAATATATGGCCTTTGTTAGCGAAGAATCTATGAAAGTGTAGCCTCTAGGAACTGGGGAGTGCATTCATGAACTCACTTCAAATAAAACCAGTTCCATTCTTGTGTTTTCCATCCAAGTTATTCTACTCTTTTGGTTGGCGGAAATCGAGTAAGTAATTTTTCTTTGATGCTACTTTAAATATTGTCAATCTGCTTTTGAGATGAGAAATTTGGTAGTCCTTTCGTTCACCCTTTTTCTAAAAATAATAGTTATTTGCTCTCTAAATCCGTCATTGGTTGAGGATGACGCAAGTTACTAAATCTGGTAAAATGGTAGAGTTATTGAGAAATCATAATAAGTATATGTGAGTATTGCCTGTGCAATTTTTTTTTAACTTTGGTTGAGGATGTACAATTTTGTTAGGCACAACCCTTCTAGACTCGCCTGTTTAGGTAGTTGTATGCATATAAGTACATTATCGCTTTTTAGACAAGTTTTTTAGTTCCACCCATCAACTCATAGATACTTGATGATTCAATATAAACCCGTCATTAGGTAAACATGCTGAACAATTCTGTAAATTAGTATAAGACTATAAAAGTACCTATTTCTAATAAAATGTGACCCTAGTAAAATGTGGCTTTGTTGAGCGTTAGTTTTGTTTTTAAAGAATTACAAATTGCACCTTTTTAGTATACCAAGTATATTTTGACTTTTTTCTCTAATCAAACGACTACTCTAGTCTCTTGTTTATGGCTTTCTTTTCTTATTGTGTGCACAGTCCTTGGAGCTGTGGAACATGACCGAGAACAAACGAGTGACAGTACAAGCTCATGACACCATAATAACCGCTTTGGCACAATCTCATGTTACTGGAATGGTCAGCAAGTCACGACAGTTCTGTTAAGTTATGGAAATAAATATAATGCTCACTTTTTTTACTGTGTCCACCCTTGTACCAAAGGGTGGGCTATACCAATATACACACCAAATCAAGATGGTTAAATTAAAAATATGGTCGTTATGCAGTTATGCTTAATGACATATATTTGTCTCAATGTTTTATCTTTCTAGATTGATTTCTTACTATCAATAGATTAGTTGAGTTAGGATTAAAGGTCAAGTGTAGCATGTATATTGTATAGTATGAGTAACTTCTTTGGAATTTGTAATAAATTTTATCATTCGAGTCTTTCTGCAGTTGTTTTTGGATTTCTTGACATATCAATTGTTGCTCTAGTATTGTGTATCTATAACTTCCCATTTAGTTACAATGTGAGGATCTTCAAAATAATAGAAGATCACCAAAAGGCAGGTTTGGATCTTTGAACTAAGTATTGCAATCCTGTTATCAATCAACCGTATATGTATATATGTATAAGCACATTGTGATGCGCTATTATTGCTTCGTGTTAAATAGTGTTTGATTATTTTGTCATTTAGTTCGGTTTTGATTAGTTTGAGAGTTCATTGTTACTATGTCCAGTTGTTGCTAATTTTTGTTGCTGCTATTGAGTTAATTAGTCACTACACTCCAAAAAGGTTAAAATCGGCAAGGAAAATCTAACATGTTTACCCTCTTCGTAACTGACAGACCCTTAAGGACCAAGCTAGAATAACCACTTGTTCCGGTGACCTTTTAACCAGGAGTTGTGATTGAACCAAATATATGAATTTCCAAAAGCCCTTATTGACCGGTCAAAAACAGCAATGATAGGAATGGGGTAAGTGTAACCCATCATGAACAACTCCCAAGTCAAAAACCCATAGGACAGAAGAACAATAGTGCAGCTAATAACCCATGGTACCCCATTACCAAACAGTCCATATAAAAATATAAGTAACCCCCATTATCACTGTTAGATACACCAGAGATCACATGAGTCCAATTATTTGATAGATTTTCTAATCTGCTCATAGTATTAAATCTGTTCCAAACACCCTTAGTAAAACCATTAAGCTCAGAAGTACCAAAAGCCATGCAACAGATTACAAGCTAAAAAACCATGAGTCAGAAGAACAATAATGCACTGAGGACTCTTTAACAATTTCCATATAAACCTTAAGCATGCACTGAGCCTGAGCCAACAAACATCTCTAAAATTTCAACATATACTGATACATGTCCCACTGAAGAAGAATAAGTAACCAGAATACCCATTTGCTGATATAACAATCCAGCATAGAACACCAAGTGACCCATTTATGCCAAATGCAGAACTACATGAAACATACCAGTAGCAAATTCCATATAAAAACTGAACTGAAAAGCAGGAAAATCAATATTTGATAAGGAAAAATTGCAGATGCTGATGCAAACACTGATATAGAAAGGATAAAACTTACTAGACCAGCTAAAAACTTGTAAATCCTTGGCACATAAAGAAAACTCAGCAAACGTAACGTCATCAGCATACATAAGACTCATATACAGATTCCAAAAAATACCCATAGGCCTGTTTTCATGATCCACAACCAGCCTATGATCAGACCTTAACAGAGAAGTAGCAAGCAACCAAAGACTACCAAAGACTATTAAACAAAATAGGGGTAAGAAGCACCTTAGCAAAAAATAAGTAACCAGTCCATGCAAGACAGCACGCTCTAGATGGGCCGGGTCCTCATTAAGCCAAGAATTCCTCCAACCCAGATTGCCGTCTAATCCAAACCCATAATTATCCAAGAAAACCCTTCCAATGAAAACCCAACACTTAATAGCTACATGATGACTGAACCAAGTTAAAATCCAATATAATTCAGAAAAAGTGCAGCTAATTGTATTACTATAGCTGGTGTAAAAGTAAAAGCCATTCTCCATCTTCATGACCCAAATCGTAGAAGGATAAATAGCAGACCACCAATAGCAGCTGCATAAGCTGCATAAACTTTTAACCAAACACCCTGAATACTTGTAGCCATAAGTACCAATCAGCCATCCCTTATCCAAACACCGAGAATACTTGCAGATACACGACCTGGGAGAAAACAAATTTAGAATCCAGTAATTATAAATCCCAAGATAGCACAGCAGACCACAAGCTCAGAAATAACAAACACTGAGGAGCAGGACACCACAAATAATAAGTTACTAATAACATTGTTCCACAAAGAACCTGCAAAACAATAAGAATTAGATAAGAAATATTAACTGTTATGCCAAACACTCTGAATTATATTCCAATAAAACAACAGGCTCAATATAAGCTTGTGTAGACCACCCGAGCTCCAAGTATCTAATAACATATGTATTATTTTTATGAAAGGTAATGAATTTCGTTCACATATGAAATACCTGACATGATGACTTTAGAGGATTTCTTGGCCAAGGTTAGGGCAACTGAGAGGTTATTAAGCGGAGGACGCATGCTCAGTGTCGACAATCCACCGAGTAATGTTAATCTCGACGACGATATGACGACAAGAGGGAAACGTAGACCCATCTTGGACACATTACAAGATAAGGCTGCTCAACAAAGGCAAAGAAGGATGATTAAGAACCGAGAGTCAGCTGCAAGGTCCAGAGAACGCAAGCAGGTCCATCTCTTTCTTTTTCCGACCAAATCACCATCTCTTAAATAGAACTCTCTGCATTTCTTCTTGTTTCTTCAGGCTTACCAAGCTGAACTCGAATATTCAGCTTTCAAATTAGAAGAGGAGAACCAGACGTTGATGAAAGCCAAGGTACCAACCCGAGAACAATATAATCTTGAGTATTTATTTCATTACCTGCAGCAATAAAGGCAATGAAATCACCAACTAAATCCTCAAAAACGAAAAAGACCCACCAGCAATAGGCACCTCAACGGAAAACTCAGTATAACAAAACACACTAAAAAGCGCAGACAAACCCGAGACAACATACGACACAACCATACTAGGTCCAACATCGTCACGTGCTTCAAGTCCAGCTATAGTAAATATCCCCGACCCCACAACAGAACCAAATCCAAGCCATATTAAATCAACCCACGAAAGACACTTTTTCATGTTATTTTCACTTTGTTTCTTTAACTCAACAAGTTCAGTTACATCGCTTGACCAATTTAAACACTGGTCTAGTAACTGGTTCAGTGTGTGCTTGAAAGCAAACTGGTAACTGAAGAGTGTTTGGAAAGATGGTTCTGGGTAGACCCGTCTAACAGATCAAGCTTAGGTGAAACAGATCCTAAATGATCCATAACGGTCACCGGTGTGCTACATACATACTCCTTTCTGTCCTTTATAACTCTGCAAATGGTTAGTCGTTGTAGCAGGTTATTCAACATCTTCTTCAATGGTTCAAGTCATAATCTGCTAATTAAAACAAGCTTATGCTCATGTTTCAACTATTTAATTCTGGTTTGATTGAATGTCACAGAAAATTTGAGCTGATAAACGTCAAAGATGCATACTTTCAGCTAATCTCAGGCTGAAAACAAAGCCAATCTCAGGCTGCATTTTTTCTGTATGCCACTTATATTGCACCTATCCTTAAAACTAACTATTATATATTAGATAAAAATAAAAATAAAAACATTTGTAGCCGTAATGCATATATCTTTCAAGATATTTCACAAATTTCACATAAGAGTTACAGCAGGATCCACCATGTGGGTATACTTCTGAAAAAATAATAGAAAAATAGACATCATATAGAAGTTGCTCAAATTGTGATGATATATCATAATGATCATATATACTCGACAGTTTTGAAAGAAAAAAAACCTAATATGTTACTTTTTATATATGAGGAAACACCTATTTGTTGACCTGCCCCGTGGGGAAGACACTGATATTTGGAAATGATCTGTACTGTAGAACTGAATTTTGATGGACCAACAACAGGTATTCCCAAACATATGTAGAATTACAAAAGACCTTTGGCTCTTTACCCAAAATGGCTCATTTCGGGTTCTTATAGCCAAGATATATAATCATCATTGGGTAATACAAAACTTTAGCATCAAAAATAAGATTTTGGGAATTCTTGAGGAGATTTTTATGCAGTAATCTCTTTTAAAACCTTTATCTATTGTAACAATTTGCTCCAAGGATCAAATTCTTGACAATCTAAAAGAGCCCCTATGAGGTCCTGGTGTTAGTCTTGTTCTTAACAAGTCGGCTATAATCAATGTCTATGCTCCAACTTTAAGAGTGCTAGTATAACAAAAGTAACTACGTCATTTATGTTGTTAGCGACGGTATAGTTTTAATAATCCCTTCTTTTTTTCCTGATGCTTCATATTATTACCAAGAGGTGTTTTCCATAGGCTTACAACAAAATATTATACTTACAAGTACGAGGTGGAAGATCAGTTTACTGCAACACAAAAATTTTGGAGACCATGCTACTTAAATTAAGCTCATTAGTAAATATTCAGCATAATATTTTTTTATTGTTATCAACTTTATATGGATAATGATAGCTAATACTTAATAGTATAAGAATCCAGAAAGACAAACCTCAACTTTCCATAGCTCGGAGAGCAGAGACTCTGATGGATTTGTAATTGTCACAATCATGTAAGAACGCTAAAATATAAAGAGGATTAAGTCACTGGTATCAGGAGAGGTTAACATAGACATAGCACCGTCAACATAGTTGCATAAACATCGTTGTTTATTTCCTAAAGTTGACAACACTCTTCCTGCAGAGACAAAGAATTGAATATTAAACATCTGGTAATGAGTAACTAGGCTATACATCAGGATAGAAACAACCAAAGATTCGGCATCAACAATAGTTTTGTCAGTCAAACAGGTCCCCATTTCATGTAGTGACTCTGAAAATTCTGAAATAAAACACGTACGAGACTTCTTTATTTTGTACAGGAAAAGAATACAAGTTATTGATCGTTAATTACTCATTATGAAAGTTTAACTTCTGATACAATCTGCATGATAATATAGACTAATCTATCTTATTATTTTATATTATTTTCATTATCAAGCCGGTCCATGTCATATTCAGAACAAGATGAGTAGACAATGTGGTACACGCAATTGTAAGAATGAAATATGTAGTCAAATAACAAGAATCAATGATACTGAAAGATGCCTAAGTTCAGCAAACATAAATAAATCATATTTAATCAATGCAAATTATATGGTGGTGTAACTTAAGTTGCAAAGTATTTACAAAAGGAGGCTAAGACATTATGTCTTGGTAATTTAATGAGGGGCAGTAGTGTCGATACTCAGCTGATGGTATCGAAACCATCAGCATTGCAAAAGAGACAAAATCCTAAATCTGATTTCCCATGCGTCTCTTTTTGGCTATTCTAACAGACCCAGATGCAAGAATTGACAGGTTGCATCTAATCAATAACTTGTATTAGCTTATTCAATATTCAATACTGAGTAAGATATGATGATAAGTTTTACATGTCGTTTTATCATGCTCTGGATCTTAAGTTCGCATCAATTAAACAAATCTAGCAATTTTATGAACAGTTGCAACAGCCAAAATTCTTTATCATAAAGACATTGTGATACATATAGATGATGCAAAGAAACTAGTCGAATTTTACTATCTGCTTAGATCTAGCAAGAAACCTCAAATCCATATTTTCAACTAGTAGTAGCTACAAGACTCATATTTTCACATGTGAGGAAGCTGTTCACCCATCTTAAAAAGCCAAAAGACGTATATTTTCACATGTGAAGATGTTTTCACACATCTTAAAAAGCCAAAAGACGTATATTTTCACATGTGAAGATGTTTTTCACACATCTTAAAAAGCTACGAGACATATATTTTCACATGTGACGAAGTTGTTCACACATCTTAAAAAGCTAAAAGACCTATATTTTCACATGTGAAGATGTTTTTCACACATCTTAAAAACAAGACGTATATTTTCACATGTGAAGATGTTTTTCACACATCACAAGACGTATATTTTCACATGTGAAGATGTTTTTCACACATCTTAAAAAGCTACAAGACGTAGATTTTCACATGTGAAGATGTTTTTCATAGATCTTAAAAAGCTACGAGACATATATTTTCACATGTGACGAGGTTGTTCACATCTTAAAAAGCTACAAGACGTATATTTTCACATGTGACGAGGTTGTTCAAACTTATAATACTTGTAGTTGTAAATTTGCTTATTGAACTCGTTAACCTATACTTTGTTGAGTGAAAACTAAATCTATAATTAGGAAAGGATAACCGTAGTACTATCAAGACTACTAAAACAATGAATTAACAAATAAGTTCACAGCTTGCGTAATATTGGTTCAGACATTTCATCAAATAGTTGATATGCATTATAAAATTGAATCTATTTGCTGCAATGATAACGATTAAAGTATTAAATGAACAAATATCACAAGCAATCGTCAAACTAAACACCGATTACAAATGATGAAAGTATAAGAATTTAACCTTTTGAAAAGCCAATTTTAACCTAATACCTTCCAAATTAGTGACATGAAGGTGCTAGGTGTTGCCATGGCGACGACAGTGTAGTGGTGGTTTGAATGGCGATGGTTTAAATGTCGGTGATCAGGCGGCGTAATGGTGGTTGTGTTGGCGTTTAGGGGTGGTTGTGACGCAGAGTAGGGATGGTTCTGATATGAGAGGATCGTATATGTTTTCACCTCAGGTTTGTGAAGTATCTGTGTTTTTTTAATATATATATTACTTTAAATTACAAATCTACCCTTGTTTAGTAATTAGTGTAAATTAGAGATTGATCTAAGCCTTTAGATCTAAAAAATGAAGGGTTAATGGAGGGTTAGGATCCCTTCTTTTCTTCTCACCATATTTAGCCTTCTCACATGAACGCGCCCATATATATATATAAATAAATATATATATATA
>BQNB010045189.1:3494-40238 GCA_026074375.1 Tanacetum coccineum
GGCAGTTTTTGTCTGTTTTTGGTCATTTAAGCTCGTTTTTAGAGGTAAAAGATATGTGTAATTAAGCACTTATCATAAACCTTATCTGGATAAATTTGTAATATTGTTTATCGATGATATTCTTATCTATTCTCGTAACAAAGAAGAACATGAAAATCATCTCAGAATTATCTTGGAATTACTCCGAAGAGAGAAATTGTATGCCAAGTTCTCTAAATGTGATTTCTGGATTCATATCGTGCAATTTCTTAGTCATCTCATCGATAGTCAAGGACTTCATGTTGACCCTGCTAAGATTGAAGCTGTTAAGAATTGGACATCTCCCACTACACCCACAGAAGTGCGTCAATTCTTAGGACTCGCCAGCTATTATCAAAGGTTTTTCAAAAATTGCAAAGCCTTTGACCAAATTAACCCAGAAAAACAAGAATTATATTTGGGGTGAAAAACAAGAATATGCTTTTCAACTTCTTAAACAAAAACTCTATGAAGCACCAATCTTAGCATTACCAGAAGGAAACAATGATTTTATCATTTATTGTGATGCATCTCTTCAAGGGTTAGGATCTGTATTAATGCAAAGAGAAAAAGTCACTGCTTATGCATCTCGACAACTCAAACCTCATGAAGAAAACTATACCACTCATGATCTTGAATTAGGAGCAGTAATATTCGCTCTTAAAATCTGGAGACACTATCTATACGGTACAAAGTGTACAGTTTTCACTGATCACAAGAGCCTTCAACATATTCTTCGTCAAAAAGAATTGAATATGAGGCAACGCCGATGGTTAGAATTACTTGCAGATTATGATTGTGAGATTTGCTATCATCCCGGAAAGGCAAATGTTATGGCAAATGCCTTAAGTCAAAAGAAACAAATCAAACCTCCCTGAGTTCGAGCATTAATGTTAATCGTTCATCCAAAATTACCATCTTAAATTCTCGAAGCCCAAAATGAAGCCCTCAAAGAAGAAAATGTCAAAAACGAGAACCTACGAGGAATGGACAAATCATTTGAAATTCATCCTGATGGAACTCGTTGTATCAAAAACCAAAGCTGGTTACCACTTTTTGGCAGTTTAAGAGATTTAATCATGCATGAGTCTCATAAATCAAAATATTCTATTCACCCGGGTTCTGATAAAATGTACCACGATCTAAAGAAACTCTATTGGTGGCCTAACATGAAGGCAATCATCGCAGAATATGTTGGCAAATGTTTGACATGTTCTAGAGTTAAAGCAGAATGTCAAAAGCCATCTGGCTTATTGGTACAACCAGAAATTCCTATGTGGAAATGGGAAAGAATAACAATGGACTTTGTTTCAAAACTACTCAAAACCTCAATCGAACATGACACCATCTGAGTCATTGTCGATCGCTTTACCAAATTAGCACATTTCATACCCACTCGAGCGATTAATAGTATGGAAACTCTTACAAGGTTATACATCAAAGAAATAGTCTCTCGACATGGTGTACCAATCTCTATCATCTCGGATCGTGACAGACATTTCACATCCAGATTCTCTCAATCATTGCAAAATGCTTTAGGTACTCAATTACACATGAGTACAACATATCATCCTAAAACCGATGGACAAAGTGAAAGGACTATCAAAACACTCAAAGACATGCTGCGAGCTTATGTTATAGATTTCGGGAAAGGATGGGATAAACATTTACCATTGGTAGAATTTTCCTACAATAACAGTTATCATGCCAGTATCAAGGCAACACCATTCGAAGCACTTTATGGACGAAAGTGTAGATCACCTATTTGCTGGGCCAAAGTTGGAGATTCTCAACTTACGGGACCCAAAATAATTCAAGAAACTAATGAAAAGATCGTACAAATTCGTCAAATGGCTTGCAAGCTGCAAGAGATCGACAAAGAAGTTACGCCAATGTGAGGCGAAAGCCTTTAGAATTTCAAGTTGGCGATCGTGTAATGTTAAAAGTATCACCCCGCAAGGGTATCTTTCGATTCGGAAAATAAGGAAAGCTTAATCCCCGATATATTAGACCATTAAAAATCCTTGAATGAATTGGCCCAGTGGTATACAGACTAGAGCTTCCTGAAGAGCTTAGTAGTATCCATAATACTTTCCATGTTTCTAATCTCAAGAAGTGCTTATCCGACGAATCTCTCGTTATTCTAATGAAAGAACTTCAACTCGACGACAAACTCAACTTTGTAGAAGAACTAGTGGAAGTTATGGACCGTGAGATCAAGCAACTCAAGCAAAGTCTTATTCCTATAATCAAATTACGATGGAACTCTAAAAGAGGACCAAAGTTTACATGGGAACGTAAAGATGAAATTCGTGCCAAATATCCTCATCTATTTTCAATCATCACTTCAAGTTCAATAAAATCTCGGGATGAGATTTCTGTAAGGGGTGGAGACTATAACAACCCGCAATTTTCATAAATGTAAATATCCATCTATTAAGTTAGATGATGTACAATATATCAATTATATATGAACTTACCTTTTTTAGGGAAATTTTTCGCTTTATTACATTACATTACTTTGCCAATATCTCAATATGCAATATATCCTGCATAACTAAAGTTAACAGGCTCAGGCAACCTACATATGGAAATCCTATCTTCATATATGTCAATCAATCCTCATAATATATCAAGTCAATATCATAATATCATTATTACAAAGCACATTACTCGTATAATGTGACATTTGCAACATTATATCAAAACGGGCTTTAAACCATTATCGGATGCCCTAAACCCTAATCTCATGAAAAGATTAACATCTTAAGTGAATGTACAAGCTACTAAAGTATATGTACAAGGTAATTTATAAATTATCATTTTGAAATATAAAATCTCTTTAAGTCAAAGTACAAGTCTCTAAAAGCTTAATGTATAAGTTATTAAGCATGATCTCCAAAATAGCCGTTTTACCTCCGTTTTCATTCTAATTTCTTCACCACCACTTGTGAGCAATCTAATACACTCATTATACAATATATAGACCCTAATTATTCTTTTTATAAGTTTTCATACACCTTTTTATACTCAAAACCCTAATTCAAAACCCTAAACCCTAAAACCAAGCTAGTTTCTAAACCATGACCCGTTTCTTGATTTTTACCCATTGTAAACCTAAAACAACTCTTAAAAAAGTTATAATAACATAATTTACAACATCCTCAATCATATTCCATCATCATTTCATCATTCTACTCAATTAATCCAGAAACGAATCCATAAAACCCTAATTGTACCCTAATTGTGATTTTGACCTGTTTACTCATTTTCAAGACCCATCTCTATTCTACATGTAAGCAACCAAGAGTCATTGTAAACCCATAAAATGAGTTTACAAACCTTTATATATCATTAACCATCCTTTCTTAAACAATGTACGAGAATTACAAAGCTAGAAAACCCTAAAAGCCTTATATGAACCCTAATTCTAAGCTACGGCTTATTCTTTCAATTTCAACTCATTTTAACTAAAACCAACGATCAAAATTCATTGATAATACTTTATTTAAGCTCTAGGATCTATATTCCATCATTCCTAATCAAGAGTATACAAAATATAAACCAAGAAAGTCAAGAAAACCCTAAACGTGCTCTAATCAAACCCGTGACCTCATTTCTTCAATTCTAATCCATTTTAACCCAAACCAATTGCTAATCTTTGCTAATCCTTCCTATATCTAACCTTGGTTACATGTATAAACTATCCTTAATCATTTATACATGACATAAAGGCTTGAAAACTTGTGAAAACCTAGTCGAACCCTAAAACAGACCTGAACCCTTTCATACTCAATTTTGACCCATTTCAAACCATTCCAAGTGCAAATAACTTATGTAAACCTCTTCTATAAATCCTCTAGCTGCTTACCCAGCTGCTTAGACCATCCCATGGTCAAATAGAGACGATATTGGCCTCTTTTGTGCTTACTTAAGCCTCTAGGCATTAAGTTAGGAAACCAAACTCATCAAAGCTAGTTCATAGAACTTCCACACTTCATCTTCTAGCTTATACACATCATAACCTAGCTCTACTATGTGTCAAGATCAGATTATAAGCTTTGCTTACTCTCTACACCTTCAAATGGGTATAAATAGACCCCATATATGCCCATTCAAACTCGCACCCCCCATCTTCTTACTATAACCCTTAAGGGAGCGATCCTTTGATCCCATATGATCCTAGGATCATAAAAGACGTTCAAGAAGTGAAGCCTTGAAGAAAACGAAGCCCGAGAGTCGTTACTCTAGCCATACAAAGCCGAGAGCCTCAATTTCAACCCATTCCTAAGCCATAAGCTCCAAATCAGGTTCTCTAAAATTATATTGCTCATGTAAGTTATATATTCATTTGATCTTTTGTTAAAATATAATATAAAGCTTTGAACTCTAAAAAACCTAAGTTGTTTTAAGGCATTTTTTATCCAAACCGTCACCCGAAACCCTAATTTCATGTGTTTACTTAAACTTGGGGTTAAACTTGTAAAATTTTGTTATATTCAATCCTAATAAGCTATTATAATGTTAATATAAATGCTTTGATAAGTCATGAAAGAATTTGATCTTAAAACCCGCGCGTTTTCATTTTAAAACCCTAATTTGACCCGTTTTACTTCCTAGCTTAACAAATCATTAATTACTTGCGTTGTATTATATCTTCATATTTTTAGTTTTTATTATAAATTATAAATATCTACTTGAAATGTTAAAAAAGGTGCATGGAAATTAGGACATGTTTTTGTAATTATCTTTCCATGCACAGGGGTATAATCGTCTTAACTTCAGATAGAAGAAACTTATAACTAACAGGACATAAAAATGTCATTTTACCAAAGATTATAACTATTGAGGTCTATTATATCATTTTCAAAGGCTAAGGTTTTCTTGATATTTCTTTTAAAGTAAGGACCAAAGTCGTAAAAAGTGCAAACTCCAAGGGTATATTTTGCCACTTTTCAAACTCAAGGGTCTAAAATGTAACATTTTGAAAAAGTATAAAATCATATTCAAAACATTACTCAACATAACTTTAATTAATGTTTGACGTGCTTAACATCTCCAGATATTGAATAAAATGCTTAAAACTGCTTATGTTATAACTATTATATCATTCATCATCATCATAATTCTCCACCAGCTTGAAGAATTCTTTAATGACGATTTTGATCCTTTTGTTTCATTCTTTTATTTATTTTGTCTTATCAAATTTTGAATCCTAACAAATATCTTTGTTGTGAAAATTGCGGGGGTCCTCATGAGACTTTTCAATGTCAACCGAAGAATGAAGACTATTATCATGAGCGAAATTCTTGCTATGATTCTAATTCATTTGGCTTTGACCAATTTCAACCCCCGCAATATACCGTCAATCATCCAATCTTCAATGGTCAAAATAAGCTTCTAAATTCTCAAAATAAGATCATGGAGCAAATGACATCCATATGTGATATGGTTAGTCAATATCCAAAAGAAGGAAGAAGATAGATGAATTGCGGAAGATCAAGCAGCTAAAGATCGATATTAGAAGATTCCCATTTGCTACAATGATGACGAGGACGATACCATTGCAGTCACACCCATTTTATCAACCGAGGACCCCGTTGACTCTCTCATAATGGAGGATGAGCATCTTGACACTATTCTGGCAACGGAATTAGACGAAGTAATAAAGTCTAGTGTCGAGAACCTTGTCCTTACCCCAAGTGAGTCCGAGGGTATTCCCGACGAAAATATGTGTGATATGCCTCTTTGTAACAATCCTACCCCTCTTGAAGCTTTCAAAGAACACTCTGAGATTGTCGTCGATTTCAACGATGATTCTACTTCGAGTGATGACGATTCTCCCTACGGTGAGGATATCGATTATGTCGATGCATCACCTCCCGATGCTGAGATCGTCAGCTTAGAGGAGGTGGAGATTGTTGTCCCGGAAGTTGGAGAGATTGAGGACGATGTTCTTCGTGAAAAATTATCGAAAATCAATCTTCTCATTGCTAAGATCGAAGCAATGAATTCTAATCCACCTCCATCTTCCGATTTTGTGACCAAGTCTCCCTCCACATTTCCTAACCTTTTCTTGGAGGAGACTAACACCTTTGATAATTCTTTACCTGAATCTGAAACTTTCTGCTTTGATTTAGGAGAGAATAGTAGTGGCAGTACCACTACTCATGCTGATTTTTCTCAATATGATTCGTTCATCTTTGATCTTTCGATCGATTCGTTTCCTCCTGCCGATAGGAGTGACTTTTATCATGAGGAGTTCGCCGGTGAACTTGCTCACATCATATCTCCACCGGAGTATGATTGTTTCTATTTTAAGAGTGAGCCCGATCTGGGTGAGTTGACTAGTATTGTTGACTCCGGGATTCGTGAGAACGTTCTTCCTACAACAAATGTGAATTTACCATTCGAGGATGACCAATCTCCTCTCTTGGCATATGTTGTATGGATCTTTCTTCCTTTTCTCACGTATCCCGTTACTCCTCCATATCTTCTCTCCTGTGGGAATGAAGATACCATTTTTGACCCCGGCATCTCCATTTATCATTCTTTTATGCCGGGTATATCTCATCGGAGTGGAACTTTCATGAAATTCAATGTTTATCCAAACCACTTGAATGAAAGTCCGATGGAGATTTTATCTTCCACTTGCTCCCCCATGGACCAATGAATTCGGGGTCGAGTCAGGCTCAAGACTCGGTTAACAAAAATAAGCGCTTCGTGGGTGGCAACCCATGCTTATCCATTCTATCTTCTTTCTATTTGCTAATAAGTGTTTTTGTTGTTGTGAGGAGGCTCGCCTCTTCCATTCTCGTTTGCTTGTGTTTTTGTGATGATTGTCCAGGATTGTCCCAGATTTTTGAAGCCTCTCGTGCTCGCGGTTTTATCCTTCGTGATCTTTTGCTTATTATGGTAATCCTAATCTTGATCATGTTATATATAAATTGCTTCCTCCTTCACACTTGGAATTACTAGCATTTACCTTTTTTGTTGATAAGTGTGGGGGTAAAACCCGACATTTTTGAACATTGAGGCCAATGTTCCATTCTAAGTGTGGGGGGATTTCTATCGAAATGATGATATACCTGTGCCTGTCTGTGTTCCCACGCAACCCCGTTTTGACCAAAATTTTAAAATTTTTATTGTTTTATTATGATATATATATATAAAAAAATGAAAAAAATATTAATGATGATGAAAATATAAAAATGTTAGTAATAAGTAGGCCCGTAGAACTAGGTAGCTTTTGACTTGACCGAGTTTTGAACTCTAGCTTTCCCCTTAGCTTTTGAGACTTAGCGTTTGCTTAACTTTAAAATTTTTCAAATGACGAAATTTAGTTAATTATGGCTTTTGCTCACCAGTTACTAAACGCTATATAATTGTTGAATAAAATAAGTTGCTTTAGGTTTTTTTGCGATTGTTAGTTTAGTCCCTTCGTTAGAGATTCCTTCGTAAAGTAAGGTACACATCGAGTCTTTGTCAGTGTATGTGGGGAATTTGACTCCTGGACCATGTCGGTGGCATTACCGATGTGGTAGTTGTTTAAGACCACTGGACTTAAAATTTTGGCTAATGATAATTATGTTATGTAATAAACGAAGCGCAATAAGGCCTTCTAGATAATGGGCGGCTCGCATACCGATGTGGACAGCGTTTAAAGGGTGGAGGTTAATAATATTAATTAATACTATAGGCTGATAAAAGTTTACTGATCTTGCTCGGCTCACAATCGGTGTTGCAGTCTTCTAAATAAGGACATAGTAATAAATCGAGATGATAAAGTTTGTTGTTCTTTTTACAGCTCACAAACGTTGTTACAGCCTTTAAAAGTCGAGGAAATACCAAGGTCAAAACATGTTTGCTGCATCTTGACGGCTCACAATTTATGTTGCAAGGCCTTGCTATGGACGAGTTTTAATAATGTTGCAATAATAAATAAGTGGTTAAAACGGAGGCGCTTTCAAAATAAATAATTTTTGAACCTTTTTAACGGACCTTTTCTGTTCTTGTTTGATTGTGAGGGGTCATAAGTTAAAAGGGGATTTAATTATTTATTTCCGGGCGTCGTTTTATTTACATATCGTGTGGGACAAACAATGGCTTAGTGTGGAGAATTCTTGATATGTGCTAAAACAACACATCATGCGTAACCCAAAAATGCTATAAACGGACAAATACTAAATTATAGATAAATAGGTTGCAATATTGTTTGTATTTTGTTTTTTATGTCTTTACGGTATAAATGATGAAAAAAAGCAAAATCGGTAATTTTTGGGTGACTTTCGACGACGTTTTTACGATTATCGAGGCTCAAACGAAGTCGTTAATATTCCTCGATCACACCATTGGAAAGAGCACGAAATTACGAGTCCAACGGTACCGGCCTTTCATATTTGAACCTTTTTATTTTGAACCTTTTTCGTCCCTGTTTGAACCTTTAATACTAGTATAAATGAACTAGGCCAAAGAAGGGTTAAATAAATAATAGTGTGTATATATAACAAGACCACTGCCTAGCGCAGTTGGTCTTGTGGTTTGCTTTGAGATTTCAAACGGGAGGTCCTGAGTTCGATTCATGTAGAGGGGTTTATCCCCCTCACGACCCGACCCGGCCCACCACCCGACATGACCCGGCCTGACCCGGCCCGACATCGCCTGTTGACTGGCTGTCAACCACGGTTGACCGGTGGTCCGACTGTGGTCCGGCTGTAGTCTGGTGATGGTCCGCCGCCGTTGACCGGCGGTCCGGCAGTGGTTGACTGGTCGTTGACCTACCACGTGGCGTGCCACGTCATGGCGTCTGGCCAATCAGAGGCTGCCACGTAGCACAACTAATGATTGGGTACGAGGTATATTCATGGTATTGCAGGTACGAGGAAGGTTCTGGTAGCACACGTGTCGTGCGTCGATTGGTGGATCGGGATATATTGTAGCTGGCAACAGTGGTACACGCTTTAGGCTGAAATGACAAAAATACTCCCCATCTTTGTGCTATGACGCGTCAGAATGGCTTGAAAGGACGAAAATGCCCCCACCTACTTTGGGCTATAAAACATCAGACGCAGCAGTTGAGTAGTGTGTAGGATTTTTTTTCTAGTTTACTCTTAAAAAAGGAGTATAGATTTTACCTTATTTAGTTTAGCTTATTAGTATTTTTTTAAAAGCTTATTAGCTTATTGTTATAATCATTTTGAGCTTATTAATGAAGATGTTTGAGGTTGGTTAATGCTTATTGTTTTTATCTCTTTTTCTTATTTCTTTGTTGACTCTGGATGCACAAAGCACATGACGGGCAATCTAAAGCCATTGTGCAATTTTGTTGAAAAATATCTGGGTAACGTTCGGTTTGGCAATGATCAATTTGCTCTAATTCTTGGTTATGGAGATTTGGTTCAAGGAAATATCATGATCAACAGGGTTTATAACATCGAAGGCCTCAATCACAATCTCTTCTCGGTTAGACAATTTTGTGATGCTGATCTGGAGGTTGCTTTCTGGAAATCTACGTGTTTCGTTAGAGATCTTCATAGAAACGATTTACTTACCGGTAACCGTGGATCTGATCTCTATATAATTTCCCTTCAAGAAACGACTTCATCAACTCCAATCTGTCTCATGGCTAAAGCCTCACCAACTCAAGCATGGTTATGGCATTGAAGACTTTCTCATCTTAACTTCGACTACATCAACATGCTTTCAAAGAAGGATGTCGTTATTGGTTTACCAAAACTAAAATACGTCAAGGATAAACTATGTTCCTATTGTGAAGTAAGTAAAGCAAAAAATAAGTTCATTCAAGACAAAGGCTTTTCCAAGTTTAAAAGGACGGGTAAATTTGCTTCATATGGACTTGTGTGGTACAATGCAGGTTACTAGCATCAATAGGAAGAAATATATTCTGGTAATTATAGACGACTACTCCAGATATACTTGGACTCTATTTCTAAGATCCAAGGATGAAACACCAGAAGTTCTAAAAGATTTCCTCAAAATGATTCAATGAAATCTTCAAGCCCTAGTCATTTATGTTCGAACTGACAGAGGCACATAGTTCTTAAACAAGACACTCAATGCATTCTTCAAAGAAGAAGGAATTAAGCATCAAACTTCTACTCCTCGAACACCTGAATAGAATGGCGTTGTCAAAAGACGAAATTGTACTCTCGTTGAGGCTACTCGCACGATGCTCTTAGCTTCTAAACTTCCTTTGTTCTTTTGGGCTGAAGCAATTGCAATCGCATGCTATACTCAAAACAGATCTATCATCATCCCGACACATGAGAAAATAGAATATCACATTATTAATGACAGGAAACCTTCAATTAAACACCTTCACATCTTTGGTTACACCTGTTACTTAACCAGAGATGGTGAAAATCTTGACAAGATGAAAGAAAAAGAGGATCCGTACATTCTAGTGGGATACTCCACTCAGTCTAAGGGATATTAAGTTTACAACAAGAGAGCCCAAATGATAGTTGAATCCATACATCTTAGATTTGATGAGATCAAAGAGATGTAGGAGACATCTGTTGATAATAACACTTCAAGCCTCGTTCTCCAACAATAAAAGGCGTCAGATTATGACAACTCTGGTCCCGTACCACAATTACAAAATGTTTCTCCTTTAGCGGATACAACAACTCTATCACAACAAGAGTTGGATCTTCTTTTTGGTCCTTTGTATGATGAATTTTTCAATGCATGTACTTTAAGTGTCAACAAGTCTTCTTCTCCCACCGACAATTCTAAACAACAAGACACACCACCTACAACGAATATTTAATCTTCAACAGAACCAACAACTCTAATTATAAATGTTCATGCTGAGGAAAACAACTATAATCAAGCAATAGATACACAGTTCTAACATGATGAATTTATCAATCCTTTATGTACACCGGTACGAGAAATTGCCGAGTCTTCCTCACGCAATATTGATAATTCAAATATGCATACCTTCTATCAACCATACGATTCTGAATACCGATGACGAAAGATCACCCGCTAGAACAAGTTCGTAGAAATCCATCCAAGCCAGTGGAAACAAGACAACAACTTGCAACAGATCCTGAAATGTGTATGTTCGCGCTCACCGTGAGTATTACTGAATCGAAAAACATTAAGGAGGCAATGGCTGATTCTGCATGGATAGAGGCAATGCAGGAAGAGCTTCATCAGTTTGATAGACTACAAGTCTGGGAACTCGTTGAACTACCCTTTGGCAAGACTGTAATCAAGCTAAAGTGGTTATAGAAGAACAAAAAGGATGAAGATCAAACTGTAATCCGCAATAAGGCACGACTTGTATCTAAGGGATATGCTCTGGAAGAGGGTATTGATTTCGAGGAATCATTTGCTCCAGTTTCTTGCTTGGAAGCTGTTCGGATTTTCATTGCATATACCGCACATAAGTCTTTTCCAATTTATCAGATGGACATGAAAATGGCATTTCTTAATGGTCCACTGAAAGAGGAGGTTTATGTTGCACAACCAGACGGGTTCGTTGATCCTGATCATCCAGAAAAAGTTTATCATCAAAGGAAAGCTCTATATGGATTGAAACAAGCTCTAAGAGCCTGGTATGATAAACTCTCAAATTTGCTGATGTCCAAAGGTTTTACTAAAGGTATCATTGAACCTACTCTATTTACAATAAGATACGAGGAGGACATTCTACTTGTGCAAATTTATGTCGATGATATTATTTTCGGGTCTACAAACCCTAAATTTTCTAATAGATTTGAAAAATTAATGCATAGTAGATTTGAGATGTCCTCAATGGGGGAAATGAAATTCTTTTTAGGACTTCAGATCCACCAATCCCTAAGAGGTATCTTTATCAATCAGGCCAAGTACGCTTTAGAAATTTTTAAAAAACAAGGTATGGTAAAATGTGATACCGTTGGTACACCAATGGCTACCAAACCTAAATTCGATGCAGAATTGAGTGGAAAACTCGTAGACCAAACTGACTACTGTAGTAAAATCGGGTCACTCATGTATCTGACATCTAGTAGACCTGACATAGTGCAAGCAGTATGTTATTGTGCACGTTATCAAGCACGACCGATTGAAAAACACCTCAAAGAGGTTAAAAGGATCTTTCAATACTTAAGGGGTACCATTAACATGGGACTCTGGTATCTGACGGATTCTGGCTTTGAACTAACAGTTTTTTTAGATGCCGACCATGCCGGATGTCTTGATACGCGCAAAAGCACTTTTGGAGGAATACAGTTCCTAGTTGATAAATTAGTCAGTTGGATGTCAAAGAAGCAGGACTACACTACAGTGTCATTAGCATAGGCGGAGTACGTGGCGTTATCTGCAAGTTATGCTCAAGTAATGTGGATGAGGATGCAGCTTAAGGATTATGGCTTCAACTATAACAAAATACCGTTGTATTGCGACTCTCAGTCAGCCATAGCAATCTCATGCAACCCCGTGCAGCACTCCCGTACCAAGCACATCCATACTCGATACCACTTTATCTAGGAACAGGATGAAAATAGTATAACTGAATTGTACTTTGTCATAACTGAATACCAATTAGCTGATATGTTTACTAAAGCCTTACCCGAAGATAGGTTTCAGTGTCTTGTCAAATGAATTGGTATGAGAAGTTTGATTCCAGCAGAACTGGAGGTTCTAGCAAATGAATCTGCTTGATATATTCTTCAAACATCGACTTGTAAATATTTTTCATAAAATCAAAATACAAAAATATAAAACCTATAAAACCAAATACAAAAATATAAAATTTCAAAAAGAAAAATACATAATCAGAAAAATCAAAAAATTTCTAAAAAGAATCTTCTTGACATGTCTCTTGGAATCGATAACATTTACGTACCTAAAAATGTTGATTAACATTGACACGGGCGTGTAAATGAAGTTCGAGCAAGAGTTCAAATGCTTTCAAAACATGTCATTTCTATTTTTCTTTATGACTTGTAATTGCTCTCAGATTGCAACTCAGACCCGAACGACAAAGGAGAGTGTGCGTTTCAGTGCACTTATCCTTAGCGTTATAAGAGAAGTCTTCTAGCATAATTTTTTTAAATGTTGAACCCATTTTTTCAAGAATTTCTTAATGATAATTCAAAATCTTTCAAATTATGTGTTCAACACTCCATACCTCATAAAGTTTTACAAGACAATTCTTCTACATTTGGTGTCATTTTCAAAATAAGTCAATGTTTGAGGGGGAGTTTTTTGAAAAAAAACGTTTTAATGTTTTTGAATACTATTCTTAAACTATTTGGGTATTCAAAACACTTAAGCTAATCTTAATAACAAATTAGGAATAATAATGACTACTCTATAGATTGTATATTATAAGATGATTAAGTGTTTGAGCATAATTTTTCAAGAATTTTTCAATGACAATTCATAATCTCTCAAAATTGTGTGCTCAATAATGCTAACCCTCAATTTTATATACATTTTACAACCTGGTATCATTTTTTGTGTCAAACATTTGTAAATTTAAGGGGAGCACGTTCATGTTCCATATAATTCATGCTGAAACAGTTTTCTCCACAGGATTTTCATGACAAATTTTAATCACTTGGTATTTCAAAGACTAAATGAATCAATATTTAAAATAAGGGGAGAAATATAATTAAAATGTGATCTTGAAAATAATAAGTGATCTAAACGACTCAAAATTTGCTCTTCGGAAAAAGGTTTTATGGTTACGATCTTATACCCAACAACATCTTAATTCACGACGATTCAGAAGTCATAAGGTGGTTAGGTTAGGTACTAGTCCTATGATCCAACCAGAACCGGAGGGATCTACCCAAGGACACTCCATAGTTAGAAATAGCAGTCCTTAGGTATGATTGGAGATGAATGAGAATAAAGGAATAATGTCGACTAAGATTGAGCTAACACTGGAACAATCACAACAAGGTGTTAATAATGACGTCTTGGTAAGCATTGAAGGCGTTGAAGAATTAAAAAAGAATTGTATGGATAAAGGGTGTAAAGAAATAAACCCTCCACATAACTTTAGGCAGAAACCGGGTCAATACATAATCTATCAGTTATCACAAAGGATGACTTTTGATATCTAAGGAAATGACATTCATTGGCCAGTGATGCAATACACAACCCTTCCCAGCCATTCAAGTTTCTCTCAAAAGATACTTGTCTCATTTTTCATAGAGATACACATGACTTTTATTGACTTTCTTACTCCGAGTTAGTTGATATTGAATAGGTGGCAGTCTGCTCCAGCCTCCGAGTACTAAAACCAAAACGCACTAACCAAGTCTAGATCCAAGAGATCAATAAATAAATCTCATTAGGACACATCCCGTGACAAACACTTGTTGAACACCAATAAGTTCACAAGCTGTTAACAAGAGTCCTATGCATTATCCTTGTGATTTAGCCAGAACATCCGAGTGATACTTAAGTATTCACCATGAAGATAGAAATCCTGCTTGAGCCAACATCAAACAAGCTCTTGGTAGGTGACTTGTGAGATCTTATGTGGATCAAAATTGTGATAACTAGATATCGATTTGGTCCAGTAAATGAATTGACGACTCAATCAGAAAGTAGTATCTGACTGATTCTCTCATTTCTTGTGGCTCTTGAAGTCGTTCGTATTAGAACAAGTAAGCATGGTAAATCTTATAATACATCTGTGTTAGAAGATCCTACGCTTTGAGCTGGAAACCCTGTCAAGGAGGTTTGTCCAAATTGAACCTACCTGATCACAGGTATAGTATTTATATTGTTAAACGGTCCTCACAGAACCGGAGGTTAATGCAACCAAATCTCAATGAATGACAAAGTCATATTCATCCATATCTGCTATTTATCACTAATATTTAATGCATGTACAAACGCGTGTGTTGCAGCCTCATTCTAGCAGAGTCCAATTCATTACCACATGCTTATGCTTAAACTACAAAGACATACTATAAGCATCAAGATTCAAGAATCAAGAAAGCTCAAGAATTAAAGACAAAGACTTCCGCAAAATTTGATATTAAAGATACCTCCTCAGAAACCAAGCTTCGGGGGAGATTGTTAGCAAGATTTCAAGATGATACAAAGTATGAGCATGTTGGTCAAGATACAAGATCGCAAGGTGGCAAAGACGATTAAGAAAAATAAGGAAAAGATTTAAAGATCTCAGAACTAAAGACAAAGTTAAAAGACAATGACAAAGGATTAAGATCAAAGATCACACAACATGATGGAACAAGCCTACAACATAATAAAGACCAAAGATTCAAGAACTCAATGACAAAGCAATCTCAACAAGTCTAAGGAAGCAAGATTCAAGATCTCACCTCAAGAATTCAAAGACCACACATTAGGGGAGATTGTTAGCCTCAAATATGTCTGTGAACATGGAAGCTCAGAATCTATAGGAAGCCTCGCTTCGGGGGAGATTGTTAGCCTCAAAATATTAAGCCGAACAAGGAAGCTCGGCTACAAATCATAGAAGCACAGTTTTATTCAATATATGTTGTAATAGGCTAAGTTACGGGTATCAGGCTCATTTATTTAATCTAATATTGTATGCGTTGCGGGCTTAAGCCCAAGTTATCGTGAGCCCGACCCAAGAAACAAACCTACTAGGCCTATAAGGCTTAATGAAAGTCGGCCCATAGGAAGTATAAATACCCCTCTCCAAGTGTGGAGAGGGTGTTGGTTTTCATTTGTTTTTCACACACTTGTGTGAATTAACCATTCTCTTTTTCTCTCTACTTTCTCTCTCTAAACTTCTCTATACTCTTCTTCCTTTTCTTCTTATCTATTTTCTTGATAATACCATGGTGAAGTGAAAGTGATTGCTTGGTCTAACACAATGCTATGTACATATGATTGCGTATGTGAATGCTATGAGATCTTTTTATGCAAAGTTATATTTGGACTTTTGCTCAATACTACTATGAGAATGCTATGTGAATGCTATGAGATCTATTTATGCAAAGTTCTATTTGGACTTCAGCTCAATACTACTCAGCCGACTATGTAGCTCTAGCTGGTAGGCGATAGGTTTGGAAATCTATAAGCGCGTGGACCACTATTGATTTGTTGATTGGGTTTGGACTACTATGGTATAATGTGTTGTTATGTTGGAAATCTAAATACTACTACTTGCATTCTGATTTCATATTGCACTATTGTCTACTATTAAACTCTAGCACAACAATTGGGTTTACTTCTAAACCTACGAGCTCACCAACTTTATGTTGACCTTTTCGAGTATCATTTTCAGGTGCAATCAACATATACTATTTGAGGGTATTGATAAATCAACGACCTCCACTCACATAATGATTTCTAAAGACAATGGTTCCCACTATTTGAGATTGTATTTTCTAAAATAATGTAAATCTAAATTTATTGTAAATCATGTATGGTATAATCTTGTATCTTATGCAATGTCTCCAAAATGTTGCACCTCGTGATTCCACTCTCAGCGGGGTGTGACAGATTGGTATCAAAGCCAAGTTATAGAGAATGTTGGTTTTTCTAAAATAAAAACGCAACTATAACCAAACTAAAGTTTTCATAAAACCTCAAACATAACGAAAGTTGACTAGCCCGAGCATTTCATCATTTTTCCTAAATTATGCATAGCCTGATCAACTATGCCTAATTCATGAAGGATCATGGAATGATGGGGATAGTTTCCTTAAGTTATGTTAGGGTGAACACAAAATCCTAAGATCACCTAAAAATTCCTTGACCATGAACGTATATGTTACATGCACGTACTTTCGCCTTATACCCTTGCATAAAATTCACTATGCTTGCCATTATCTGAATCATCATTGCTTGCTCTTACATGTTGCCTTAATTGCATTACATATGGTCTTACTACTATATGATCTCTATCGCTTATACTTGCCAGACATGCTTGCCATACTCATACTTTGCTACTGCTTACTTATACAAGCAGGCCTATACTATCAATTTCTATTTTGAATACTATACTAAAAATTATTTCAGATACGTCCCAACATAGAGTTGTCAGACGGCCAACGCTAAATACATTATTTGGGATATGTTATCTTGGTTATACTATATGGGATACACTATTTTGAGAACACTATTTTGAAATACTTTCTTTATATACTAATTTGGGTACACAACTACTTAGTTGTTGCCCTATGCTATTACGCCATGGTTATCACATGCCCTATCTCCCCCACACTACTCACTTGTTAGAAAGTCTGAATACACCGCATTCAAAACCGACGAATTAGATTATATTCGTAGTCGCACTAAGAACAACTCACTGACCAGCGTAGCCGCAATTAGAGGTCTTGTCATACAATTAGGACCTTGGAGACTACAAATAGAACAATAGGATTCATGAGAAAGTGATACCCTCAGGATGAGTTCTTCACGTCACGCGTAGTAACAGTACCCGCCCTAGTGTTTGTGTTTCAAAGATGGTACCAATATGGACGACCCGAATTCCTTCGGTCAAAATTTCTATACAATTAAAACATTTTCTTACAAACCTTACGAAGTACACAAATTTAGGATTTTCTACGGTTGATGGTTTTAAATATAAAATTTTCAAACACATGTTCAGACGTCAATTTTCTTGAAAGTCAAAAATCTAGACCACATACGAAAAATTGCTTAGTCGATACACAAATTTTACAGACATCTTTTCACATGACTATAATTTACGAGAACTTCAAACAACGCTACTCCAAACTACATTTATGGTCAAAATTTCATAATGGTTTGCTCAAATAAACGTCGTTAGCAAATTTTAAAACCATGCCTCCGAGAAGGGACACGCACTATGTCTACACACTATTCGACCATTAGAAACAAACCGAACACCTCTGATTTTCAATAAAAAATTTCAAACACTCCAAATCATTGACACCAGATTCTGCCCTTAGAAACTTTGATTTATAGATCATCATCTTCAACTTCTCATACGCTGATGTGTATCGCGACTACTAGTTTTAAATTTATAACACGAATTACCAAATAAGCAAAGAACACAAGGGAAAGTATGACCCTTTAGTATGTAGCTAGCTGGTGTGGTAAGTCGAGGTCGTTCACTAGGATTTGGGTGTTTTTGGTTGTGAAGAATCTATGTAACAAGTAATACGAAAGTGGTAAAATGGTTGTCACATCCAAAATTACCATAGAAGTAACAACTAACAAGAAAATGATGATTATGCAAATTCAACAAGAATGAAACCAATATAATTAGAACTACTTGTTTGGAACTAGTATTCATATCAATGGAGTGTTGGAATATCAGGTAGATACTTAAGCAATAGCAAACAAATCAAAAGCATACAATTCTAATCAAATGGTCATATCATGGAATTGCATAAAACACGGTTTAGATTAACGAACCCTTTCATCCTATGATCGTTATTATAAACCAATTCATTACAAGCCATTTTTTAGAAAGATGATTTTACCAATTAGTTTATAAGAGTCCTTTTGACCTATACTCTTGATTAAACCTTTATGAGTCCAACTAACTTGTATATTCATAACAAGAAATCCTTTCGACTGATAGATCCGATTATGATTTACCAACTAATTAAACACATATCAATTCAATCAAACTCATAAGCAAAACCATAAATCAATATTACAAAATACCAAACACTCCATATCCATGTTTACATCATTCCAAACAAGTAAAAGAAAACTACTCCATAATTATTTCAACAAAACTCAAAGTAACATCAATCATCTCAATCATAAACATTCTAAAAATATAAAAGTAAATTACTAAAGTATGATTACAATAGGTAATAGAAGGATTTAGAGCAACCCTTAAGCCTCCAATCGAACCAAAAAATGGTCTTCGACACCTTTCTTGATGTTCTTGAGTACTACTTCTAGAGATAGCAGAGATTGTGTGGTCTTTTAGGAGAGATGTAATGGTGGAAATTCATCCTCAAGGGTGGAGGAGAAGTTGGGATGATGTTTAGAAGAGAGAATGATGATTTGATGATCAAAAACAAGTCATGAGGTCTCCTATTTATACTTGAAATGACCTTGGCCACCAAGCAAGTTTCTTTGGATCCAAGGGTCATAAATGCAGGAAAATGAGGCCTAGAAGGTTCTTGATCATTCCCAAGTGATGAGGTATCAAAACAAGCATTAAGAGTCAACTAGAAAAAGTCAGCAAATGTCTAGCCGCCCGGCTAGATGGCTTAGCCGGCCAGCTCATGGTCTTTTGGTCATGATTTCCAGCCCCAAGTTGTAGATCTTTCTCTTAGCTTCGCGTGGTCGCTTGAATCAAGTAAACAGAGTTCGTATACACTAGATATAGCCAAAATAGTAAAGGTGTGTCGGGAACGACAATACTTCCAATATTCCTTCGTTTAAGCTTCCCGAATGTGTGAAACTTGGTTGTGGGTCTTTATTCTTGAACATAACTTCATTTAAGATTTATCTTGGGACTTGCAAGCTCGTATGGTTGACTCTTTTGCTCTTGAAATGCTTCTCGAGCTTGTTATTGATGCGGGATTCTTCGTACTTGTATAAACCTTGATTTATTCTTTTTTCTTGGTCTTTTTCTTGCTTTTCTTGTACTTGGCTACAAATATTCTTGCAAACACACTTTGATACAATAAAGTAACAAAACCATAGATAAATAGCCAAATAACTTATACAAAAGTACGGATAACACTCTTAAAAACATACTCAATTTAAGCGTTATCAAATTCTCCCACACTTAAACTTTATTTGCCCTCAAGCAAATCTAAAAAAAGAAAATAAAAAGAAAATACCAAAATGACAAAATAAGGAAAAAAAAATTAATTTTTGAAAAATTCGACAATATTTTTGATTTTTTTGTTATATAAATAAGCGCAAAAGGCGCAAACACCCCCCACACTTAAGGGTTTTCTTGTCCTCAAGCAAATCAAAGAAAGATAAAATAAAATCCACATGGTGCACAAGAATGATTAGAAAAATGCGATGCAAATCTACCAAGTACAAGTACGAGATAAGATCCATCGTTTTAAGCTTTTAGTGAAAAACCGAGATGTTTGATAATACCCAAAGGTTTTCTTGCTTGATAAACATTTCTAAGCACCTCACGAAAAAGGAATGAAGTATAATTCACTCAACACTCATTTATTTAGGTGGTGGAGTATAGAAGAGAAATCACACTAATAGCTCAGTCGTGACCAAATTTATTACTATAGGCTTGTACAAGAAACAAAACTCCACCGACGTAGCGTAAGCACCAAGTGTACACATCTAAAGAGGACTTTTATTGGGTTTGTAACGTTAAGGCTTTGGGTTAGTAAAGGGTATGGATAATGCATGGTATAATTTATTATTGGGTAAATTACGAGAACATATAAGTCAAAAGTCTAAAAACCGATGTTGCTAGTCACCGAACAATCCGCAAACCTATAAATGATTATAGTTACAAACTTTCTTCAATCACATATCGATCACCACATAAGTATATCACGTCTTAGCACATTGGCTAATCGATATCTCAAACACTTCATCTTCCTTCATCTTCATAATAATGCACAAGAATTATTAAAAAATGCGATGCAAATCTACCAAGAAAAATGCACATTGGCTATAATTGTCATCATATATATGTTTTATCTTTTTTTTCGATGACTTATTCCTTTTTCTTTTTTCATTTCTTTTTCATCCTCTTTTTTCACTTTTTTTCATACATCACATCTCCCTCACACTTCGCATAAACATACACCACAAAAAATACATAAATGAAGCGACCGTCTTCATCTTTGTCGGAATGGCACACACAAATGCCGAAGTGTGGCTACCTAATAATCATCAAAAATAATCCAACATACCAAGCAACTAGCAACCAACCATTTAGACTTTGACAAGGGGTTAGGCTAAGGTTTGAAGTTAAATATTTTTTTTCTTTTTTTTAGTGGATGTAACAAAATGAAAATATTGGCTCGACATGTGTTCTAAGGGTATCTAGCACTAAAATTGAGTGCTAACAAAATGGTTAATTTGGGTGGTTAGCTAATCAGTGTAACTAGCTAAAATAAAGATGAAAACGGAAAAGGCTATTTAGGTTAAATCCTAAGGTTGCCTCTTTATCACGCATATATACTTATATCACATGAATGTGATCTCACTGCGGTCTGGTAATGATTTACAAGCATAAGTTCTAGAACAAATAAAATCACCGGCACACTCATAGCAAAATATTCAAGCATAAAAGATGTATGCTATATATGAAATAGGCTTAAATCCTCACAATTTAGTGGAAAGGGCCATAATATATGCTAGCAAATATTATCGATCCTTGAATGGATTGCAATACTAACCAGAATACATCTTAAATTTTTTTAAATTTCAGCATTTCACTAGTGGATGGATCCATTTATTCTAATATATTAACCTAAAAGTGTGAAAACAACTAGATCACAAGGGCAAACAAGTTTACACAAATTTTAAATTAGCCCAAAAATTAGAAAATTAAAAAATCAGTCTCGTTTTCCCTATTTACTCCTCCACACTTAAGTTTAGCATTGCCCTCAAAGCTACGAAACGAATCAAAGTATAAAAATAAGGAAATAAGAGTAAGAGAAAACTAGACATCCGTACGATAAATGCTACGCAAAGGCTAGCATAAGCGTGTATGATTAATTGATTTCACCTCCAAGCATCCTCTTCACCATTACCTGCTGCAATTATTCAAACAAAACAAAGCAAGCAAACAAACACAATGCTGGCAATAATATATATTAAACATTACGAGCATGTAACACCCCCGCACTTAAGATTTGCCAACCTAAAAAGCAACTTTTTTAAAGGGTGTACATATTTATTCAAAACAAAAAATAAAACAAACAAACAATTAAAAGAGACTCGGGTTGCCTCTCGAGAAGCGCTTAATTTATTTTTGAGTCATTAGCTAGACTCTTCCCTAAGATTTAGGATTCTTTGATGATACGGTTCAAATGGAGAATTTTAGTCGGGTGCCATAGATAATGATAAATGTTTTTGTTGTGAGGAACCGCTTTTTCATTCATCTTCTACTCTTTGTTAGGTTCCTTGGGCATACCATTGTCGTTCTTCTTTGTCATCTTTCTAGTTCCAACGCCATCAATTAAGCTCAACTCTTTGTCACCAACATGATTCGGTAATGAATCATCTGCAAACGTCTTTGCATTCGTGTATGGGATATGCATGGTGCAATCCTTAAGAAAAGATGATAAGGTTGGTGAGTTAGAATTGATAAGGTTTAGGTTTGAAATGGTTGGAATATGCTTGATCTCATCCTCCTCGATAAATTTTACATCACCCTTGTCATTCTCATTTCGGATCAAGGGTAGTTTTTAGACAAATTCATTTTTTGGTTTGGTATTTGAGGTACGAGGAAAGGATTTGTTTTGTTGGATTTTCTCTAGATACTTAAACTGCCTCTCCAAGTTCTCAATAATCGCTTGGCGGTTCCTTAATCCTTGAATGATTCAATTCTCTAATTTAACCACCTGGTCTTCCATACGCTCATTCGCTTCCATTTTTCTGGTCATCATTTCTCTCATCATCTCCTTTGTTAAGGTTTTGGGTAATTTAAAATATCGTGATGTATGTGGCATTTTGTTTTGTGGCGAATAGTTACTGTTTGGGTTTGGGTAGGAGTATGAATCTATGGGTTTTCGGTCATGATATCCTCCATGATATCCTTGGACATAATTCGCTTCAAGAGGTTCACACATCGGCGTGTCTACCTTCATGTAGATTTGTGAAGCGTGGTTGTCTCTACGATCGTCTCGCATCTCCTTGAGCTCTTTCCTTATGATCAAGAATTCACAATCGATTTTTGTAGCGAGAGCTTCGAATTTCTCCATCAAAATGGCGTGATCGGGATTGATGTTGCTTCTGTCGGTGGAAAAGACGATTTTCAGTTTGGGGTTGATTTGGGAATCATCCGAGAAATCAAATTTGAGAAGGACCTTGTCCTCAAGGATTTGAAAAACTTTGTTGGGAGTATTGTAGAGGAAGATTCCTCTAGCATTGAGAACTCTTTGTGTAGGATTATCTAAACCATCATAGAATATTTGAATTATCGCTCCTTTGGTTAGACCGTGTCCATAACAAGTGCGAAGCATTTCTTTTAAATGGAGCTAAGCATCAACGAGAGTCTCGTTATCGAGTTGGTAAAGCTATGAATTTTGTTTAGGAGACGTCTAAACTTTGCGAGAGAAAAGTATCGGCTAATAAAAGCTTATCTCAATTCATTCCACGAAGTAATAGTTCCTTCATTAAGTATGTTTAACCAAATCTTAGCTTCTATGGATAACGAGAAAGGGAAAGTCCTCAACATAACCGCTTCCTCTTGATTTTCACCATATTGTAAAAGGTTACTTATCTTAATAAAATCGGCAATGTGTCGGTGAGGTTCGGATCGGATTCGCCCATCAAATTGAATATCCTGAATCATTTGCATGTGGGTACCCTTGATATGGAAATTATCAGAAACAGGAAGTTGAACAATAGTGGAACTAGGAGTTAGAGCTATGGTCCTAGTGCTTGACCACATTGGTCGGTCATCAGGATCAATGACGATTACGGGTGGGGAATCGGGTGGAGTTTTGAATTTCTCCATCAATAATTTGATTTTGGATTTTACAGCAAAAATTTCCTCGGTGAACGGTTGTTTGGTGTAAGGTTTGGGTAATTCGACTTTGACGGGTATGTTTGGTGTCATTTCGGATTTAGTCCTCTTTTAGATTTTACGTTTAAGTTCTCGAAATGGATGAACGAGTTTTTTACCCTAAGAACGCGGGTTTATACAAGCCCGGAGTGATTTGCAAAAAGTCATATGAAATAAAATAAAATAAAATAAAAAACTTTAACTAAAAGGAAAAATATTTTTTTATATTTTTTTATTTTATATGATGTAAAAGAAAGATAACTCAACAACTATTAGATAATTTTGACATCATCTTATCAAAGGTTCATGGTAGCTCCATTGAACGCACAAAGAAGCGGAGAAGCGCAAAGCATATTAAAAACCCGACTTCTTTAGGGAAGCAAAACGACCTGCCTTATACCTCTCTTATAGTTTGTTCACTATAGGTGAGCCGATTTACCAATTGACTAACGACGTATTTAGATTTAATGATACAATTTAGCAATTATAATATGTAAAAAAATTATTTTTTATTTTTTTATTAACGAAAATATTTAGATAAAGACTAATAAAGAAAACCTCTTTTTTACGAAAATTTTATAAAAACTATTTTAAACAATGTAAGAAACAATTAAAAAGAAAACACAAACGAAAAATTGTACCAAATCAATCAAACCAAGTGGTTCGAATGAGTTCGGGTTCTAACCACGGGGTTTGGGATCAAATCGAGCAGATAAAAATACGAAAGTGGCACAAGAGTTTGAAACTAGGTTGTTGGGTGGTGTTTGGTTCAGGTGGATGGGTTTGATTATTTCGAGATCAGAAGAAAATGCGCTTAGTTGGTTCTTTCTCGACAAACAGTGGTTTAATCAAGTTAAAACACAACTAGGAACAAGATTAAACAAGGCTTGAACTAGAATACAATGTAAAACGCAAATAATAAAAAAAATTAATCAGAAGAGTCCTAGCCGGGCGGCTGGATGAGGATTTTAGGTCAACGAGTGTTAGATATTAGAAAAAGACTCGGTTACCCCGTGTCTTTTACCGTTTATTGTAGCTCATAGTTAATCGTTTAATGTATAACATTCGATAATGGGTCGGGTATAAAACCCAATGTGTAAGCCCACTACAAAGGCCCTTTGGTAGGTTTTGTAAATAACTGTATAAGCCTCTTCTATCTTATAGAAGAGATGGTTAGTCATTTTATACACATACACTTTCTCTCTCTAGAGGAGTGTGCATTTTCTTTGTTTCTCTCTCTAGCATTCGACTAATCCACTAACCATTTGATTGTGTGATGATATCCAATATCTTACATTTGTTATCAGAGCTCATGGGATGATTAGATCGTTTGTGTGTGCATTTTATTGCTTGGTTTAGATCAAAAGTTGAGTTTTAGGAGGTTTTAGCTCTTGTTCTTGAGTTTCATTGATTTTCACGTTTCTTGTGTTAAAATTCATGTTTTTGTAGTTACTATAGCCTTCTAGGACTCAGTTGTGCAAAAGAATCCAAGTCAAAACGTTCAAAAGGGTGATTTTTAGTTGCTTTTAGGAGTAAAAGTTTGTATTTCTTCGCAGCGGTTTGGTATTCTGTGTTTTGTTAATCGTAGCGGTTTGGTACACTATTCTAGTGGTTTTTCAGGGTAGTTCACTATTCTGGCGATTTATCAGGGACATACATTGTGCTAGCGGTTTGTTATTTCTGACAGCGATTTGTCTTATTAGGCAGAGGTTTGTCAGTAGTGGTTTGTCTAGTGTAGCGGTTTACTAGTAGAGGTTTGGTAATCATAGCGGTTTGATACCGTAGCGGTTTACAGGTTCTTGAAGACAATCTCTCATAGCGATTTGGGAAACAAACCTCTGCCAATTTCATTTCTAGGTAGCGGTTTGGCAATTTGTCTTCATAGCGGTTTACCATTCCTAGCGATTTGACAGTAGCGGTTTGATTGTAGCAGTTTGGTTACTGTTCTAGCGGTTTGAGACACTGTTTTGGACTATTGGACTACTTTGACACTTAAACTACTTTCAAACTTAAACCTTTACAAACCCAAACAAAAAACACTTAATTTCACTTCACCACTTTTAACATACAATCACTAATCATTAATCGATCCAATCGTATCATTTCACAATCAGTTAAAATGTCCAATCAGTCAGAAGATATCCAAGCGGCAGGTTCTGATACCCGCCCTCCAATGCTTGACAGGACTGATTTTGAGTCATGGAAACAACGAATTCGATTATACTGTAAGGGAAAAGATCATGGATAGTACATACTTCAGTCTATTGATAAAGGCCCATTCAAGATGGGACGGTGCCGAGATGAGATTGCTACAGGTACTGATGGTCCTTATCTAGGCCCAGAGCAAGACAGAGTGGTTGCAGATCTTTTACAAGCTAAAAAGGATAGACTCAGAGCTGACATTCATGCAACGAATATCCTTCTTCATGGTTTTCCAAGAGACATCTACAAACTCATTAACCATAACACGGATGCTAAGGATATTTGGGATAATGCGAAGATGTTATTCGAAGGTTCTGAATTGACCAAAGATGACTGTAAATCTCAACTGTACGATGAGTTTGAACATTTCGGGCAACACAAGGGTGAAAACATTCATGACTATTACGTCAGGTTTACAAAGCTAATCAATGACATGAGACACATCAAGATGACCATGCCTAAAATTCAGCTGAACTCTAAGTTTGTAAACAACATGTTACCCGAATGGGGTAGATTTGTGATGGCGGTCAAGTTAAACAGGGGTTTGAAAGAGTCCAATCATGATTAGTTGTATGCTTACCTAAAGCAACACGAGTCGAATGCCAATGAGAACAAGATGCTGATGGAAAGACTCAACCAACACTTACATGATCCACTTGCCCTAGTGTCTAATGTCTCACCTTATCAATATCCTTCATCATCATCAGTTCCTCCACAACCTTCATACACTCCACCAGTCACTTACCAACCTTACTTTCCTAATAACACACAACTTGATAAAGGTTTTTCTCCAGCCGATGAATTGATTGACAATTTAACAAAACAAGTTGCCCTTCTAGCCCAATAATACAAAACATAATTTCCTCAAACCAATAATCAATTGAGAACCTCCTCCAACACACGGAATCAAGCTACAATACAGAATGGCAGGGTTGTGGTTCAGAATGTTCAAAGGAGACAAAACAAGGTTCAAGGAAACAATGCTAGGCGTGTTATTGCTGCAAGAAATAGGGGGCTCAGTACAGAGCTGGTAATGCAAATGCTGGGCAAGGAAAGCCAATCAAGTGTTACAACTGCAATGGGATTGGACATATAGCAAGAAACTGCATTCAGCCGAAGCGACCACATAACTCTGACTACTTCAAGGAAAAGATGTTGCTGATGCAAGCTCAAGAAAATGGAGTAGATTTGGATGAGAAGTAGCTGTTGTTTCTTACAGGTAGACAAACCAACACTTTTGATGATGAGGTAGACGAGGGACCAGTTCAGGATATGGCTCAAACCGAAGACAACATCTTTCAAGCTGATCAATGTAACGCCTTTGACTCTAATGTTGATGAAGCTCCTACTGCTCAGACAATGTTCATGGCCAATCTCTCCTCTGCTGATCCAGTTTATGATGAAGTTGGTCCATCGTATGACTCTAACACACTCTATGAGGTACAAGATCATAATAATTGTCTCGATAATATTAATGAGTCTCATAAGGAACACGAGATACACAATGATGTACAACCAAACAACGTTGTTAACACAGATACTGAATATACGAGTAATAGTAATATTATCTCATTTGAACAGTTTGTGCAGGACAACGAAGACCAAGTTGTACATAGTGATGTATCTTCTATTCCTAATGATGCAGTAATGATTATTACCAATGATATATATATAAGCAGGATGCCCCATGTGTCACTTCTAACAATACTGTTAATGCATTCCTTACTGCTGAACTTGCTAGATATAAGGAATTAGCTGAGGTTTATGAAAAAAGGGCCTAATTTGAACTAACTGAACAAGAACTGATGATTGTTACACAGATGAGAATGATTATCAAAGACCGTAATGTTAAGGAAGAATCTTTACAAAAGGAACTTCATTCTGTTAAAATGCAACTTAACTCTACCCTTAACCATTACAAGTTAATACAAGAAGAAGTATCAACGTTAAAACAGGATTTTAAACAGAAAGAAAATAAGCTCCTTAAAGAATTTCTGGACATGAAACACTTAAAAGAAAAGGTCAAAGATAAGCTATATAAACAAGATCAGTCTCTTGAAACAGTCCATATGTTGTGCAAACCTAAGTCCTTTTATGATGAAGTCAATAGGGTAGCAACAGGCTACAAGAACCCCTTTTATCTTTCTAAAGCAAAGTAAGTTCAACCTGCTCTATATAATGGTCATGAGATGGTCAAGACTAACCATGCTCGTGCCTTAGATCATGACTCAGAGGACACCCTAGAGATAGCTGATACTACTAGGAAACAAATGATTGAAATAATGAAAGACCCAGAGTAAGTGAAAAAGAAGGTTAAGATTGCACCACATGATTACTCGAAAGAGAATTACTTTGTGACTTTCACACCTCATAAACAATTGACCCCTGAGCAGACATTTTGGTTGGATGACCTTCTCAAAATGAAGGCCAAAGCTCTTAAAGAGAAGGCCAAATCTGCAAAACCAATTACAGCTATCACGGTGTATCCCCTAATACACCTGCAAAGCTGGTCCCCAAAGTCCTCCAAACAAAAAGTCAAGTACAAGTAAATATGTATTCTCTTGTACAACTTTTTTTAGAATTTGATAAAACCTGTAAAAAGAGGATCACACCTATGGGTCTCACTGAAGGGTAAAGAGATTTTGAACAAATAAATACATGTTATATGACCAAGGTATTCCTATTTTTCAAAACAATCAAAGCATTTTGAGGGAATTCAAAAAGCTCTCGTCAATGAAATTAAGGAAATAAAAGAAGTTTTTGATTAAATGGAGGCTGAGGTAGACCAACATGCTATTGATAAGAAGTGTGATGAAATTGAGAGAAAAAATCTTCTCATTGAGAATGAGAACCTAATTGATGCATGCTTGTCCAAAGATGTATTTTATACTGTAATAGATTTTGTGCTTACTGTATCTAGATTTTCTGACATGCAAGAGGCTTACACTGCTGCACAAAAACGTATTGTTGAACTTGAAGCTAAAAATTCGAATTTGACACAAAAGATTCAAAAAGATGATTATGATGAGATGATAAAACATTTTTCAAAACTTGAGGTGGAACACTTAAATTTGTAATTGAAGTATCAACATCTTAAGGAACCTTTTGGAAACAAAAAATCAATGACATCTTCAGATGCTCCTACATTTGAGTCAGTTTTTGAAATTGGACATCTAAAAGAACAGCTTCAAGGAAGGGGCAATACAATTAGGAACTGAAAGCGAAAATTTCCCGCTTGCAAAAGAAACATAGTGATGCGGACCCCATTCTTGACTTTAAGGCCTTAGATTCTCATAACAAAGATTTAAATGAAAAAGCCAATGCCCTTCATGATCTAAATGAGCATTTTAGGGAGAAAACGAAAAAGTTAAGCAGCATTACAAGGAATTGTATGATTCAATCAAGCTAACACGTGCTAAAACCATTGAAAAGACAACTTCTTTGTTAACTGAAATCAAGACCCTAAAGGCTCAGATAAAAGGAAAAGCGAAATGCGTCACTATGTCTGATCCTATGAAACTAAAAGTTCTTGCCCCTGGTATGTATGCTATCGATGTTGAACCAATTCCCCCTCGCAATAGGAACAATAAGGAAGTTCATCTAGAGTATCTTAAACATATTAAGGAAAGTGTAGGAACTCTTCGTGAGATTGTTGAAGAGGCCAAGGTTGAAAAACCATTAGATAGCTCACTTGCATCTGCCTGCCTTTACACTAAACACTTTCAGGAATTGCTTGAGTGTGTCATTGGCACTTGTCCGAAAGATTTTAATAAAAGAGATAGAAAGATTGCTACTGCCCCTTTAAATAAAAAAAGCGAGTTACTTTTGTAGAACCATTTGAAACTTCAACTAATAACTCACAAACACATGTTGAGAAACAGACACCGAAAAAAACTAATGAACCTATGATTCTTTCTACAGGAGTAAAAGATGCCACTACAACTAGCGGGTCAAAGCCTAGGAGCAATACAAAGAAAGATAGGACCTTGCCAACTAAGAGTGACATGAAGAAAGTAGAAGCCCATTCTAAGAATAATAAGTCTAGTGTGAAATAAAAAAATCGTGTTGATTCTAGTATTAGCTTTAAGCGTACTGTAATTAACTCAAATTCTACTTATGTCTGCAAAACTTGTAACAAATGCTTAATGTCTTTTAATCATGATAAATGTGTTGTGAAGTCTTTAAAGTTTGTTAAGAAACCCCCTGTCAACAAGGTTTGGAGAGTCAAGCAGGTTAAGCAAGTGTGGGAGGCAACTGGAAAGTTGTTTACCAATGTCAGATTTTAGTGGCAGCCCACTGGAAGGAAATTTACTTTAGGAGAACAGTGCCCTTTAACTAGGTTTATTGAATCTAAAGTAGTTCCGGCAAAACAACCAGAAAGCGTTAGTACCAGTACATTTGTGATAACTAAGAGATTAAGTAACACTTCTCAGAAAACATTAACTAGGTACCAGCGTAAAAACAAACAGGAAAAAGCAATTTCCACTGACAATCCCACTACAACTGTCACACAATCAATTAATAATTCTATGAAACTTTCTGTTTGTGCTAACCAACTGGACCCTAACAGAATTTGGGGATCCAACGTACCAAACTCTCCATATTCGCCTATTTTCAAATGCAGGTCATACAAATCGTCCTTTGGTATTTGGACTCAGGCTGTTCAAAACATATGACGAGGGGATCGCTCACGGCTCAGGAATTTCATGAAAAAATTCATCAGGATAGTTAGATTCAGGATTACGTGATTGGTGACAGTGTGATCTCTAAGGTATACTATGTGGAAGGAATGGGACACAATCTTTATTTTGTCGGACAATTTTGCAATTCAGATCTTGAAGTTGAATTCCATAAACACTCATGTTATGTCAAGGATGTAAATGGTGTCGATTTAATCAAAGGCAATCATGGCACTAATCTATACACTATTTCTGTTAAAGACATGATGAAGTCCTCTCCCATCTGCTTATTGTCCAAGGCCTCAAAGAATAAATCATGGTTGTGGCATCGTCAGTTAAATCACTTAAACTTTGGTACCATCAATGATCTTGCTCAAAAGGATTTAGTAAGAGGCTTACCTAGATTGAAGTTTGAGAAAGATCATCTTTGCTCGGCTTGTCAACTTGGAAAAAGCCAGAAATATTCCCACAACCCCAAATCTGAAAACACCAACTTGGAAGTCCTTAATACCCTTCATATTGATTTATGTGGACCAATGTGAGTGCAAACAATTAATGGGAAGTACCTACCCCTTAAAGAAATCTCGTCCCGAGATTAAATTTGTGTTATCCGCTTAGTGTGTCTAAGAAAAGACTTAAGATTTACTAAACCAGTTGAACATGACGCTGATAACTTTATTCAGCAAAATTTGATGTTTCTACACTTCTCAACCTACCAAAAATTTTGGCTAGGTTTGTCCAGGATATTTAATCCATCAATATGTGTATCTCAAAATATATCATTATAGATCCCTTGACTGATCTAATCGTGTTATAGGGAAAATCTCATTATAGTAAAAACCTCAAGAAAAGGTGTAGTCGCGTGAGTATGTTTGTATAAGTTTCTAAATGTCCGAGGACGGAGTCTCGTTTCTACTATCTGTAATGTTCGATTATCCACATCAACGTGGCTTATGGATGTAAGTACCCAACTTACTTGGCAGTACTTAATTAGTATCATGACTTAAATTGGTGTACTGTTCGTCTGCAATGAGTAATTCAACTGAATACTATATCGACATATGCTTATCTTGTTTGGGTTTCATCACTTAGTTGATAAAGTTTGTACAATCTGGGACCACTCCAGGACCCAACAACAGCAACCATAACGTCAATAATATAACAAATAGTGATGGGATACAGAGGGTGAGGACCCTCCGAGAAAACAATATCCCCAGAATAAAATTCAATAAATGAGAGGAGCTCGCGGAAGAGCTTATGCGATAGACGGCGGATTTTGGTACTTAGTCGCTAGTTCGATGAATCAGCTCCATTAGCTCAAGTGTGTAACAAGTCTGTTAGTTCCACCGACAGTTCATGATTGCGAGGATTGGCAACGGCAAGAGTAATAACTCAAGGATGAGATAAGGTAGTCCCAAGTGAGGCCTTAAGATTCTGTCGAGTGGTAGAACACGATTGTGTTTCTAGACCCTTTTCAACAGATTCTGGCGATTTTCGAATTTAGGTTCATACTCGTGTCATATCGGATACCATTAAGCCCACTCATTTATAATTCATTATTTGCATAAAGAAGCGTCCTAATTTATGTAAATAATCAATTGATAAACTTATGGTTCGGTGATTTATAATTTATTTATTTAACTGAAGAGGCGTCCCAATCCTTTTAAATAAACAGATTATAAATCATCCTACTTAATAATTCCCGGTGCAATACGCGTACTCTCATAACCTTCAAGGTGGTTGACATGACGATGCATGTGCTCTAATGAGTATGGGACGAGTGTTCCAAACTCGTCTTTGGAAGCTGGGAGTAAAAACTGCCAGGCGAGATCAATATAGAGTTCAAGATAGTTAATGAGTACCTTGGTTAGAGTAAACCAGGTAAAAGTCTCGATGAACCAGTCAGCATAGCAATTATCATATAAATCTTCCTATTACAAGTCCCGCCTATACAAGACTTGTAACATTTAGATTCATACATAATCCTATGGAGACAGAATTATAACGGCCTTCGTGTAATACGATATTATATAAAGTTAAGAAGAAAAATAATATTCTTAGAGACCATTGTTTAACTTACAATGCCTGAGAACGAAATGAGACCATTGTGCAACTCACAATGTCTAAGAAGTAAAATGACCATTGTATAATTCACAATGTCTAAGAAGCAAAGATGAGACCATTGTATAACTCACAATGTCCAAGAAGCAAGATGAGACCATTGTATAACTCACAATGTCTGACGAGTAGAATGAGACCATTGTGCAACTCACAATGTCTACCGAGTAGAATGAGACCATTGTGCAACTCACAATGTCTTAAAAATATTCTGATATTTATATAATAACTCTTATATAAATAAACGTACGATATACGCGAAAGGAATGCAAGCATATATATATATATATATATGTATGCCACGTAAGCACTTAATGCAGCACGTAACGTAAGCACATATTGTGATGCAATGTTTGTGAAAACGACTATAGTCTAGGGTAAAATATGCAACCTAGTTCTCTATAGCCAGTGCTCTGATACCAATCTGTAACACCCCCAAAAATACAACAATGCAGCGGAATACCACATGGGGTGCTACTTCATAATACACAGCGCTAGATACAAGAGAACGACCTCTAAATGTGTCGTTTGTAAAACAATCTCGTTGATTTAATCAAAATCTTGAATTTAATATACATTTGTCCCATAATTGCATCACAATGAAAAGCTTGAATGTATAGACTCCAATGCACTTCAAGAAATCCGAGCATATAATTTCCCTGAGAAAAACATGCTTAAAAAGGTCAACATAAAGTTGGTGAGTTCATAGGTTTGATAAATCATATATTGTAGGACCACAAGATTTCCCCAAGTGTATGATAATGCAACAGATGCAGATATCATATAAATGTAATTACGTTGCTCTAAGCTCATGACACTGATGCTTGACATGTATGGATGCCAAATTAATGGCCGTTTGCCCGTGGTGATGTTCTAACCCGCAACATCCTATGTTCGACATGGTATACGTTCGTTTCACTGGTGATAGCTAATCACCCGAACGGGGTTGTCAAACCCAATAGATCTATTTATAACATTCGCGCTCGTAATTAACAGTTCATGATAATGGGCTCAGATTGGGTTATCGCTACTTAGGCAACATGTAATCATAATATGAAACTTAACCACTTGTGTTCAGTTGTAAAACATTGCATGTTTTTCACCCCAAAAACTTTGTAAAACAAAAGCATGTAAAACGTGGGGCTATGAACTCACCTTGAGTGAGTAATGCCAAGTGTATCACAATTAACGCGCCACGCGAATTGATCAAATGCAACCTAATTAAATTAAGGTCGTATAAGTACCGAGTACTTAATCTAACAATATTGAATATAATCCTAAAGTTGTTACATCGTACTATCGTTCGGGCTATCATAATTAAAGAGGTCATGACATGACGTTCGAGGAGTTAGGACACTTTAAATCGTAAATCCAACAACTCGTCGAAACGCCATCCGAAGAGGCCTCATTATGAAACTCCCTAGTAATATAGTACTTTGATAACCACATAATATTCTATATAGCTCAATCACCAACTAATGGTTTTGGAAAAATTGTGTTTAATAAGTTAAAACGTTTATAATTACCGTTTAGTAAAACTGGCGTAACTTTCGCGTTTTAAACCCGATTCTCGCGTTTCTTATGTCCATCTTTTCGTATTAAGACGGGTTATCGATATTTGACATTTTTATAAATTTTATCCCCTGATGAACAGTAACTTTTACTGTTCATGACAGACATGAGTTTTATAAAACTTTAGGTATTGGGTATAATCGAGGGTATTTGTTGAAGCGTTAATAAATTAACGTGCTTCCGGTTATTCTTAAAACAGAGTAAACTTGTTGTAATGGTTGGTGTTGGTTAAATAAATAAATTTGGAAATAAACGCCAATCGAGTAAGTATTATTCTTATATATAACATATAAAAATAACCCTTAAATAAGTCTTACCTGATTTATATCATAAAAAAACGATCAAACCCGAAGATTTAGAAAAGTGATATAATAATATGCAGTAATTATAGTAAATGTGTGAATAATAATTAAACCCAATTATTTCGCCAAGCAATTCAATTGGTAACAGACTTTGAATAAAAGCAGACAAATGTCTTAATGTTATAAATTAAACAACCGATGTTTGTAACCGTTCATAACCATTATAAAATATAAATTAATATTTATAAATTTTGTTTCGGTTCTTAGGCAAGTCGTATCTAAAACAGTCGTCTCAATGTAATCAATATAGTTTGTCCGTCCGTTGTCATGTTAATGTATAGAAATACTTTTAAATATATTTTAAAATAATAACATTAGCCCTTTTTTATCGTTTTAACATATATAAACTTTTTAGTAAAACAATACTAAATACTAAAATTTAAGTACACGTGCCATGAAATTCCCGTATATATATCGTTTTCCATTTCCGTAGAACTCGTCATTTTCTTTTAAATCAATATACATATATATATATATTGTTATATCTAATTTAAATCAATTAATAAATATTATATTTATTTAACCGATTATAACCACCAATAATTATTTGTCCGGTTTTAATATTTATAAAAACCTTTCGTTATTTTCATTTGTCAAAGTATAACTAAACAAACCCTCGTTGTTTCGTTGAACCATACGCACTCTGGTTGTTCCGCTAAACCAAACGCCCATTTGTGTCTCTCACTTAAACCAAACAATCCTAGTTATTTTTCTATCCAACCAAATCAGTCCGCTGCGACCCTACACCCCGACACCCTTGTAGTGATAGAACCAAACCCGACACCCCTAGCTTGCTACTATTAAAACCAAATGGACCCTCGACGGTTTAACCCACCAAAAACAACAAACCACCTTGGCTGTTGACTGCCAACCCGACACTCTTGTGATTTCGACAACCATCCAGCAAGTCCCACGCTGCAACCAACAATGTTAAACCCACAACCAAACGCCCCTTGTGGGCTGTGTCGCAGCCAAACGCACCCTAATCGGGTGGCTGCCACCAAACCACACGCACCCTTGTTTTTATATAAACTAGCCGCACTATTTTTGGTGCCGAAATTAAACCAAACGCAGCCCCTTTTGCTGCGGTACAAAACCAAACGGACCCTATGATGGTGTACAACCCAAACCGAACCCCCCCTGCTGCCATTACCAACGCACCCCTTTTTGGTAATAAACACAACCGAACGCACCCCTGTCGGTTGAGACTCAAACCTGATGCCCCCGGCTGTTTCGACAGCCCAAACCCGAACGCACACTCCTTAATTCGTGAGACCACATAAACCAAACAACCCGACACACCCTTTTTCGGGTCTACCCGAACCCACAAACCCGACTGTCCCGGCTGTCCCACAACCTAACCCGACATCCCCTCCACCCCCGGCTGTTAATGACAGCCAAACAAACACCCTTGTGGTTGACAACTCTATAAACAAACGCACCTCAGGCTGTAAAACAGCCATCCAAATGCTCCCTTGTGGGTGTTTATAACCACCAAATGCTCCCGTTGCGGTGGCTGTCACAGCCAAACGCACCCGTTTGTGGTGTTGTTTTGAAACCTGCCGCACCCTCTTGGCTGAGACCACAAACCCGCGCACCCTTGGGTGTTATAACCAAAAACAAAACGCACCCTTGCGGTGCTTATATGATGATGAGGAGGAGGAGGACGGTGGTGGAGATATGGCAGCGGGGGTGATGTTGTGGTGACAGTGGGGTGGCGGCGAGTGAGGTGATGATGGCGTGCGGATGTTGATGATGACAATAATAATAGTGGCGGCCGCGGTGGGTGGTGGAGGCGCGTGGTGATGATGAATGGATAGATCGGAAGGAGTGGAGCATTTTTGGGTTCGCTGGAAAAATTCCGCCGGAAAAGTTTTCCGGCGGTGGCAGTGGTGGCCGGCGGCGGCGGGAGCTCGCCGGAGAAGATGACCGGAGGTGGTCGGAGGGTGGTGGCCGGCGGCCGGATATTTTGGGGAAGAGAGAGGATTTATAATATGTGTGTGTGTATACTTTTGATGGAAATGAAATTTTGTATATATAAAAATGTATTTATATTAAAACTTTAAATCAAAAGTGACAAGTTGAAATAGTCCAGGGTTAAAAGTGTAACTTTTTAATAAAGTTTTTATAACTATCGGTT
>BQNB010045190.1:1758-44429 GCA_026074375.1 Tanacetum coccineum
GGTGAGAACGTTTCTTCATAATCAACCCCGTAGAGTTGAGTATAACCCTTTGCTACAAGACGAGCTTTATAGGTGTGTACAATACCATCCATGTCAGTCTTTTTCTTAAAAATTCACTTACTCCCAACAGTCTTACAGCCAGGAGGAAGATCGACCAGGACCCATACCATATTGTCCATTATGGATTGTATTTCTGCATTCATAGCATCGATCCACTTATTAGATTCAGAATCTAACATTGCAGCTTATATCTAGTGGTCATTACGATCCCTAACCTATTGTTCCTCCACCTCTACATTTAGACATAAGCGATTTGGAACTCGACGTGACCTTTCGGACCTACGAATTGGAATCTCTTCCTCTTGAGGTGGTTCAAAACCTTCAACCTCCATAGGAATTTCACTAGTGATTTCAGAAGGTGATGTATCTTCATCTTGGATTTCTTCAAGATCTATGGCCCTCCCACTGACTTCTTGAGTTATGAGATTTTTCTCAAAGAACTCAGCATACCTCGCAACAACTATTTTATTTTCAGGTGGGAAGTAAAAATAGTAACCCATCGTTACACTTAATAGATCTTTGTTGGAGTTTGTCAGGCGTATCCCGCTTCACAAGCGCCTCACATCCCCAGACCTTTAAGTAAGACATATTAGGAACTTTTCCATACCATAGTTCATATGGAGTCTTATCAACCTTCTTGGTTAGAACCATATTGAGAATGCGTGTTGCAGACTCTAGAGCATAATCCCAAAAGGATAACGACAGAGTTATAAGATTCATCATAGATCGAACCATGTCTAACAAAGTACAATTTCTCCTTTCAGACACGCTATTGTGTTGTGGTGTGTATAGAGGAGTAAGCTGCCGGACAATTCCACAAGTTTAATCTTTAAACTCTTGGCTTATGTATTCACCATCTCGATCTGATCGAAGAGCCTTGATTGTCTTCCCGAGTTGATTTTTCACTTCATTCTTAAATACCTTGAATGTTTCAAAGACCTCATGTTTATGTTTAAGAAGATAAACATAACCATAACGAGTATAATAATCCGTGAATGTAATGAAGTAACTAGGACCTTGTTTTGACACATGTCTAAGTGGACCACACACATCAATATGTATTATTCCAAGAAGATCAGTCGCCCTTTTGGGACGATGTGGAAATGATTTCCTTGTCATCTTACCTGATAAACAAGATACGCATTGATCAAATGACTCATCATCTGTTGTTTTAAAAGCCCATCATGTTTCAGCCTTTCAATATGTTTCTTGCTTATATGAGCAAGACGATAGTGTCACAGATAAGTAGAGTCCAAGTTATGCTTGGCTCTTTATTGCACAGAAAATAATAATAACATTTGGCACACGATTAATCATATTAATTTCATAAATACCATTACTAGAAATAGCATTAAAATAAAGAACATCATTCTTTAAAACTGAAATTCCATAATTCGTAAAACATTGGATAAAACCATTGTCAACCAAATGTGGAACTGAAACAACACCTCTAGTTATAGTAGGTGCATAATGACAATTGTCTAAACAAATCACAAGGTCATTAGGTAAAACTAAGTCATAACTTCCAATAGCTTCCACTTGCGCACGAACACCATTGCCCACGTATAAATAGAGAGCTACTTGTTTTCACTTTCTGCTCCCTAAGACCCTGAAGAACTAGTAGTACCAACTTTCTTCTTCTTCATTATCAACTCAGCCATGTAAACAATCCAATTCCTTTTCCAATGCCTTACCTCCTTGCAGTGGTGGCAGGCATCATCCTTTGTTGGGTGCTCTTTTACAGAAGGTTTATGGTTTTTAGGCTTAGGGATATAACTTTTATCCTTTCCCTTACCTTTTCATTTACCCTTGCCTTTACATTTTGGCGATTTCTTATTGGCTTAGGAATTCTACCACCTTAAATCCTCATACTTATGTGTAGCGCCCTTTAGGTAAAACCTTTCTCAAACTCAATAATTAGAGCAAGTAATTCACCAACTGTTCTTCCCCATGTTATGCATATTGTAGTTTATTACAAATCCAGCAAAATCACTAGTGAGGCCATTCAAGATCAAACCAACACTAATATCTTGCGGGAGCACATAACCAAGACGTTCTAGTTGCTCCACATATCCCTTCATCTTAAGTACATATGGACCAACTGGTTTACCCTCCTTTTGTTTGCAAGCATGAAAAGTTTGGATCAGGTGAAACCGCTCTACTCTAGCTTGCTTCTCAAACATGGATTTAAGCTCCCTTATCATGCCATATGGTGAGGAGTTTTCAAATTGTCTGTGAAGTTCAGGAGTCATACTCCTAGTATAAAACAAGCAACCTCATTATATGCATGAATGACATCAAATAATGTCACTTTAATTTATATCGATTTCTCCCATCCTTTGCTACTTTTAATTTAATTATTGCATTATTTGGTACTAAAATGCCCTTTTAAATTGATTAAATGCCTAATTCAGGAGTGTTTTGTGAAGACAAGCAAAAGGCGTCATATTTGAGCCAAATAAAAGAAATTTGAAGATTGCTGAAATTTTTCAAGCCAATACCATATCCAACTAAAGAATGACGGCGTATCTGCGGCAAGACTTTACAAGAAAATACGTTTGACCAATTCCCAATACGGCGTATCCATGCTGTCTACATACGCAGTATCCATGAAGATAACTATTTGAAGATACGGTAAATCAAGTAAATTGGAAATGATATCACTAATTGATTTGAACGTAGTGCGTACTCCAAGGAATCCAGCCCAATACGCCGTATCGACCTTGCCAGATACGGCGTATCGAGTCTTTTTTAGACACTATAAATAGAAGACTCAAAAATGAGTTTTCAGTGTGCAATATGATATTCCTTATACTATACTCATTAAAGACGAATTTTAAAAGAGAAGATCAGCCACCAAGGTCAAGCATTGATCACGACTCCATAGAAGACATCGTGTAATTTTTACTCTCTTAATCGTTCGATTTTAATTGTTTGATTACGCTTGTATAATTACAATGGTTGTGGGCTAATACCCTCGGGTATTAGCCATCTTAATGAAAGTTCAATGTTTGGTTTGTTTTAAAATCAATTTCTTAATTTATCGTTGATTGTTTAATTATGTTTATCACCTTATACTTGTGTATGTGTTTAAATATGCGACCTATCATTTAACTGGATCTAGTGATACGGACCAAGTAATCTAGATACCGGGATAGCTCTCCATATCGTGTTTCATATTACTGGACCAATAGGATCACAAGTAACATTTTGTCTTTGTCTTTAAATTATGAGCTTAGTTGGACCGATAGGTGACCCATTTATGTTTCAGCAATCATGCCCTTAATTGACTGATAAATATTGGAATAATGGACTACCAGTATATAAAACACCGTTAAACAATAAGTGGGTAAAGTCCCGTTAGGCTAGGGTTTTAACAAGATCACCACTGCTTTAATTTTCTAAGATAAATTATAATTAAACTAAAGGATGCTTTGAGATAAGTAAATCATTGCACTAAGACAAACAAACCAGCATTGAATCGGATTTAATATGGCTAATACAGTTTTCTATCATTTGGCTTGTACCGCTTTTCTATCTTTTAATCTTCTTCTTTTATTCGTACGCCTTTCCATACAAAAACCTATATTTACCTTTATAAACTTGTTACTCCTTAGATTTAGTGGTGGAGATGTGTATCCTTGCCAAGCTTATGATAGAATACTCGTCACGACCGAGCAATTGAATGAATTAGTTACATGTTACCACATAGATTAGTTGAGTGATTTGAGTGTTTTCATCATCCTATTCCGTGAGGTGTTTGGTTGTGTACTTGTAATAGATCGAATAAATGCTTTAACGGAAAATATCCTTAAGGATACATTTTTGTAAACTTCTAAAGGCTACTTGAGGACAAGTACGATTCAAGTGGGGGGATATTTGATGACATCAAATAACGTCTATTTTGTAGCATCATTTATCCCACGATATTAACCCATTTTGTATAATTATTGCAAAGAATTGTTACTTAATCATTTATATTTGAGAATTGCAGTAATTATGGAGTAATTGGTAAAAGATAGCAAAAGGCATGTATTCTGGAGCTTAAATGAAGATATTTTGAAGATTACTATTCTGAAGACCAATACGCCATATCCATCAAGAAGATACGGCGTATCCGTGCCTGCACGCACCAAAAGACCTCAGAGGAATAAAGATCAATACGCCATATCCAGAGGACTTAATACACCGTATTCAAGATATGGAATCAATATAATATTCTAGAAGATATCAAATGTGGTTCCTACTCCAAGAAATCCCCAATACGCCGTATCCAACCCATTGGATACGCCGTATTCAACCGATTTACAGACCTTATAAATAGAAAACTCAAAAATGAGTTTTAAGTGTGCTAAATCATATTCTCGATACCTAAACCATAAAAGTTGATTTTCAGAGGAGAAAAAGAGCAGAAGAGGTCAAGCAACGTATTCAATTCCATAGAAGACATCATGTAATTCCATATACTTTAGTAATCGTTTAGTTTTTGGTATCATTCGTTAACTCGGTTAGTTTACCTTGGCTAAATAATTATTCTTGTATTTATTATGATGTTTGAAGGCTAATACCTTTAGGTATTAGCCATTATTATGAAGATTTGAATGTTTGATATTTATTTATATCAATTTCTTGATTTATCGTTGAGTGCTTGTTTATGTTTATCAATTTACACTTGTTTACACGCTTTTGTATGCGACGTATCATTCAACTGGATCTAGTGAAACAGACCAAGAGGATCTAGAGTCCGAGATAGCTCTCCATATAGTAATTTATACATCTAGAATAATAGTTACACAAATATTTTCCTTCTAAGTCTGTGTCTAGGATACGCTTCGGGCTTAACTAGTTAATTGGATATTGCTGATGGTTTATTGATCGTGTTGACTAGCAGGTGACCTAGATAATTCAACAAATAACGTTCTGATTCCATTGGATAGTTAGACAAGTGGACTACTAGTGTATAGATTGCCATTAAGAGGTAAGTGGGTAAAGTACTTATGAGCTAGGGTTTAACAAGATCACCATTGCTTTAATCCTTAAGATCGATTATAATCAGCACATAAGGATGCTTTTTGCGGATGATTATATTATGATAGAATTAATGTGTCTAGATCTTAGGATGATGTAACGCCTAAGTCTAAGAATGATATGCCACCTCGAGAGAAGAAATCATTGCACTTAATAAATAAACCAACGTTCTATCGGATTAATAATTGTTAATACAGTTTTCTTATATAAGGTTTGACCTCTCTTTCATCCTTTGTTAATTAGCTTGCGTGGGTAACAGTTTCTTGAATTGATTATCGTCACCAACCAAACCATGCCAGTCTCTCAGGCTGAAAACCCCTCTTTCCATTAAAATTAGGATTTAGACTGACATAGGTTTAACATAGGATTAGAATAGAATTAACATAAATTAGAAAACCAAGATATTAATTAAATTGATAGATTTAACCTCGCTTCAAGTGTTCGACACCCTACTTACCACAAAACTACTACTAATCGGGTACACTGCCCGTTAAAGTGTTGTTTTTGGTTTAGTCGACAAAATATAAATTTAAAACTTAAATCAATAAAATATACACCACACAATGACACATCAGTAGGGCGAAGAGGAGCTTCGTAGCCGAACCACTATAAATCATCGTGTCCGGTTTGCGCTTTTTTTACTTATCGCTATACATTTAGATTTTCCTTTATTGCTTTATATTTATATTTGCATTGCATTTATGTTTGTGTTATATATTGTGTTGTGATGATATGCTTTGTTTGATGTTTTTTAGAATGTAGTATAAACTTGATTAGTTGTTTGATACAAAAGTATTAAGTTTATAAAGGAAACGTATCCACCCCCCTCTACGATTCCACAATTGGTATCAGCGCCAGGTCGCTTTAGTTTTCAAAACAAATGGTTTTTAAAATAGATCACGGTCCATGTATCAAATTTCTTATCAAGCGACACATAATGTAAAAAGTTCTTTGTTTAGTACTTACAAGTTTTGTTAAATATAATGTGTTACAATAGCTTGAAGGTCTCTTAAAGAATCCGAAACAAAGTGAATAATGTGTCTAAAAGTAAAATAAATGTAATTCTGCCAAAATTTCACCTCTTTTGCGACCCACGGATCCACCAAAAGTGGATCCGTCCATGAGATCCATCCGTATGTTTTTCCGTTTTGTCAAACTTTAAAATTCATAGAAAAATCAACCGTGCGTCGGATTTTGATGATTCAAAAACCAAAATTGAAGAATTTTGAATGTACTTTCCAATGGAATGGGTCTCAAGTATTATTTCAAATTTTAAGTTTTTCAAATAAGCAAAATGCCACAAAGTGTCTAAAATTTTGATTTTGTTTTAAGCGTAAAAAGTTTATCTTGACTTTTACTTTCGAGTCGGACACTTGTAGTTGATATCCTTTTTTGGCAGTTTTTGTCTGTTTTTGGTCATTTAAGCTCGATTTTAGAGGTAAAAGATATGTGTAATTAAGCACTTATCACAACCCAAACAAAACGGATAATGTTCCCAAAATCTTTAAGATAAAAGAAAACCTATTTGACTTTGAAACACCCTTGTGCGAGGCATTCCACGAATTCAACTACCTTTTAAAAATCGACATTGATCTGTTCACTTATGATATCCAAAACTTCAAAACTTATGATGAATATAAACGAAAGTTGAATAATGATAAAGCAAAGGGTACTGAAGAACCGTGGTCAGAATAGGGTACCATACCAACTATGTGATCATATATGCGAACCCTACCGTTTTAAGAATGGAGAAACTAAATGGCCCACGTGTACATCTGATATCGATGGGTTCTGTAATGGTGGGGAACTGCCAGGAATGGTTCGAGTAAGAAGCATGACCTATTTTCAAGATCATAGGTGGCATGATGAACTAGCTGATGGGAAACTAAAGGATGAAACCTTAGCACTTAAGGCTAAAATAAAAGGATCATGGGGAGACGTGACTCCTAGGGTGATAAAATTCTACAGATAGTTGAAAAGCTGCTTTGAAACCTTCCACGAGCTAAAATATGAAGTACTGGTAAAACTACAAGAGTGCTGGTGGAAAGTGAATGCTCGCGAGATCGCTCCATTTACTCGTATGGAAAATTTTAAACGGGGACCATATGCGAATATGAAAACTGAATGGGCCAGCAATCCTTATCTTGACATCAACCATATATTTAGAAGGGATTATGAAGCAAGCAACGTCGGTTGTACTCAAGAAAATTAAGGACATAAGGGTGATCCAATTCCTGAACCATCGAATTGCAAAGTCAGGAGATTCGAGATGATGAAGTACTCATTCGATGATGATGAGGAGTACATTACCATAAAAGAGTCCGAATACCTCAAGCATTCAAAGGATAGCCTCGATGCTTATCGAGAACTTTACGTCTCATTAATGAAGGATGGGTCGTGACAACACCAGAAGATAAATAGAAGAAGGAAGAAGGTCAAACTTAAAGACTAGCTAAAACAAAAGTGCTTCCCGGGAGACAACCCGGTCAATTTAATTGTTTGTCGCATTTTAATTGATTGTTGCACGAGTCTGTCTTCCCAGACACTCTATACGGCGTATCGAACCCCTCTGGATACGGCGTATAGACGTGTCTGGGCGTTATCGGTTTTAAAAACATAATATTTAATTTCCAGTATTTAATTGATTTTGCAGGAACAATACGACGTATCCTAAGGTTTGGGATACGACGTATTGATCCATGTACAGTTGTGTGTTTAATTGTTTTCTTGTACCATTGTAGTGAGATAGAAATTGCACTTGTCTTGTAATCCTTTATGCAAGACCTTGCTGAAACTATGATATGGTATATTCTGAAAAGGACATGTGTTGAACTCATCCAGGCATGCTGAAGCCCTAGTCAACACACTTTTTTCTCAAGAACTCATCTTGGAGAATTATCACGAGCAAAACATCAGGGAGTTTTCCATTCTAATTCTATTTCCCTTACTATTTAATTGTTTTATCTATACAACGAGGACGTTGTATAATTTAAGTGGGGGATGGAGAATTAGAACGTACTTGTCTTCTTTTTTACAAAATAACATGCTACGAGCTTAAAAGTGCTTAAAAATAGGCCAAATTTAATTTTTTTTAGCATGACTTTTGTAAAAATCACTAGTTACATTACCTAGCGCACTATAACCCTTGATACATATTGTGAGAATTAAGCCTATTCCATTTCCAATTGTTTACTTAAAAATTCCACAAAATTATGAGTGTGCCGGTGATGTAAGTGACTTTAAACTTGGTCCTGGATATCACTTCGAGACCGCAGATGATTAGTACTATGAATTTAGATGGAGGAACATGTTCAACTGATAAATTTCTAGATAAAACCAAATAGCCTACATGTCGTAAAAATAACTAACCACACTGGTTAGTTAAAACCCGTGTAACCCTTGATTACTCTCATTTTTAGAGTAAAATCCCCTAGAACAACCTGTTGAGCCATTCCTTTCTTTTTGTACACCATATTATATGTTTCATTACACCTTTGCACCTTAGCCTACCATGTAGATTAAGCCTGTTTTTAGAAAACAATGTTGTAGCGTTCCTTCGTGTAAGTTTTGTATTTCCGGTGTCAAAAAGATGAAATTTTTCTAGCGCTGTAATTGTCGGAAATTGCATAAGCAATAGAAAAATAGTGTCACTCGTTTGTTTTTGCGACTTCGCGATATGAATCCACGTCCGACAGAAGAAGTATTACCAGGAAAAGATTATACGGATGAATTTAGAGGGAAGACGTGGAATTAAACCGAGATTATATGTCCTTGTTTAAAAAATGAGAAGGAATAAAAATATTCGGTTCAAAAGAAGTTTATACCGACTAAATCACTTGGAAGGATCGATTATTCGTTGATACGTTACAAAAATCAACGATCTAAAGTCTTGTAAAAAGTGGCCGATATCACCACTTATTATGTAAAAGTATGTAAAGAGCGGGATGTAAGGGATGTTGACCGTTATGGGAACTACGCCAACTTAGGTTTAATTTGTTCCATTTCTTCTGTGAGCGAGATATGCAAAGGTGCATTCTTAGAACGCTTTAATGTAGCACATTCCACCTTGTCACACTTAAGTATACTCCTAAGTCCTAGAAGACTCAATCTTGTTTAAACTCATGACATCTTGCTTGCTCTCTTATTTAACCCTAGGATTGTACACGTCATGATTAGGATTATGAGAACCGGAATTGAAACATATTAGTTGAGTCATATTAGGCCAAGTATTAGTGGACAATTCAAATTTCATCTTTGCTACACTTCATTAGGAAAATGCGGGAATTCTATTTTATTCTAAAATGAGAATGACTACTGGAGAATCTATTGCACTAGAAATTCAATTTAACCTAACGGTTGAATTGCTTCTGGGAAGGAAGTTGGGTTCGTGGTATAACCCGTAAAAATGGTCGTGTTTAGCCTGAATTGAGCACCACTAGTGATAGTCTCATATTCATTCTCTAACTTGATTAAATGGCTCTTTCTAAATATGCCTAATGTTAGTCTACATTGATGAACTTTGTATTTCATTAGGATTGCTCATTAAACAAGTAGTAATTAGGATTCTCCTTAGTCGACCTAGACTACTTGCACATCGCATATGTATTTTTGTGATTTCAAAATGTTAACTTGTTCTCATGAAATATGATTATATTATCTTCATGCTAATTTGATAATCAATGATTACTTGCTTAATTGTTGAATGCATAATTATTTAGATGGATTTGTTTTTGGTTAGCAATCTCGATTTAATATCTATAAGTTTATATTAATAATACGTGTTATTAAATGCTAAATGGTAACATGTTTTGTATGATATATATGTGTGTGATGTAATCATTGTTTTATGTGAGCTTTTATATGATCTACGTGTTTCTCTTGTGCACCCACACTATATCATTAGGTCCGCATGTCTAGATAAACATATAGACGTCACATAATATCGTACATCAATATATTTGATTATTATGATTAATATGTTTAAGTGAATTAGTGTCATTTACATGTATCTTTTGCATTTAAAGTATTACCTCATGCCACTAAGATTTATCGAGTACACATACATACTCGTCTTAATCCCTAAGGGTCTGTATCTCATTAGGAGTGCACACTAAGCAAGTAGAAATTAGTTTTTTTGTCAATCTAGAAAACCTACACCTCACACATGTGCTTTGATGTTTCATGATGATAACTTGATCCCATGTAGTGCAATTATATGCCTTTATGATTATTTCTATGCTCAAGGTTTATACGCTTAGCTATTGAATACATGTCTGTTATAAACTCATTTGTCCTTTTCTAGTAATTTGAATAAAATATCTCTTAGTTTATCTAAATGAAACATGATGCTAAATTCTAACATATCTTACATGACGACTGCATTTAAAGTTATCATGTTTTGAATGTGTCATTTTACATGACTTATGTGTTAATTGTGCACCTACACTATGTTTGATATATAACGACTAACTTATAGATATCATATAGTCTTACCCATCAATCTTGTTAATTATTGTGTTGATGCATGCTTAGATAAACATTCATCCTTAAATCCTATATGTCCTATGTACCTAGGTATATATTTCCTCACACTAGAATATTTTTCTTAGCATTCGCGTCACAAATCTAAAGAGTTAAAAGAGTCGTAGAATGGTCTTAAATCCCCGAGTCTTCACTCACACATTCCCTTAATCATCATCTCGCTCTCTTCTAAATAATTAATTCTTTTGTCAAGGAAAAATTAGATACATATCTAACACTCCTCCAAGTAGGATTGATAACTTAAATATTTCATCCGAAAAATTTAAGTATCTTTAACTTGCGATCATAAACGGTAAAGGTCATATCCGAAGATCCATATTCAAGCCTTTTAACAACATTAGTTAAAACGCTTTCTTTTTCTCTTCAACGAAAACATTCCTTATCCTTTGATAACACCTCTTCGTTCTCTCTCAATCACTCCTCTACTATTATATAGATGGCTAATATCTTCTCTCCACCATTTTCGCTACCACCTATAAGATAACCTCATACCTCATCATGTGATTGTTCTACGAACATTAGCAATGCTTGAGAAGAACTACGTAACTTAGCGGTTGAAGATTTTAGTATGCTAACTACCATCCATCTCGACATTATCAAGCTCATCGCTTCCGTCATCGTTTGTTTTCTTCTTTATTTTTATTACTCGACACATCGTGTTCGGATAAGCACGAATTAAGTAGGAGAGAAACCACACTCGTTTACATATAGTCTTTCACCAAATACTCTCAAGAACTCACTAATGTGGTTCTTATCCACTAGAAACCAACTCACAAGAACACTCAACTTTTATTCTAACACACATGTATAACCCATTCACACAAACCAAATTGGTCACCTGGATCATAACCTGGCTCTCTTCCTACCTTCACTCTTGATTAAAAAAGAACCTTTGATCCTCATAAACATCATACTTAAAATGCATCCCTACATAATCTTGACATCAACATTTCACTAACTTGATCACCTTCACTACCAAATATTGGTCCTCACTTTTAAACTCCTATACCAAAGAAATTATCTCCTCAAGAACACTCCACACTTATCCAATAACCATTATAAGTGATCCTTTCATTTTTTCCACAATTGAGTCTTTTAGTTTGTTTCCACTTACTAGCAAGTGAAGAACATAAAGAAGATATTCTTCTCTTTTCTAGTTCTGATTTCGTGTTTGATTCTATGAAGTGAAGTGTTACGGGATCCTACACAATCTTCAAGTGTTATTAAGTCACCACATTGTTGTGTCTTTCATTTTTCTTTCACTATGAAAGAACTACCACCTCGTCTCACATACCCACCTTTGTTCGTCAATATTGACAACCAAAAACATGTAACCCAATCACTCATGTCATCGTTAGTGCAAACAATATATTATTCTAAACCGTCCATATCAACCTTATCTCAACACCTTCCCTCTTTGTTCTCTCTCATCCTTTACCACTTTCCATTATATGGAACTGTTTTTATTTACTTCTAGGTGCATATCATTTTTCACTATTTGTTCTTGTCATAATATAACTACTTTCGAGTATATATTTTTGACATGACGTGTTAAAATATTATTGACATCATTTTACTTTTATATGTCATAATAATTATTTTATAATAATTATTATGTTTCTTTCTTCTAAGAACATACTTGGAGTAAGTCTTCTAAACAAATCATTCTTATCGTCAACATTTAGTTCGACTCAAAGTCTTACAAAAATGTTTTTCCTAGAACACCCCACACATGAAAAGCACACATAGTGCTTAACAAACAAACCTTGAGGATTTAGGAATCTCTCAATGCAATCCTTGACGAAATTCTATCCAAAGTCAAATCATTATCTTTGGTAGATAATCATCTCTTAAGGAACATGTCATTCTAAACACGATAGTACTCCTTATCCGAATGACATCTTGGATGAAGTCGTTCTCATAACAAAGGTGTGTCAAACTATAAACAAATTATGTTCACGTTTATTAAAGTTGTGTGATTGATTGGATAAATTTGGTGTCATTTGAGTCTTAGTCATCGAGCATGAGTCTTAGTTCCTTTTATTTAAGTTGTTATTATTTTTTTTGAATTGCATGCTATACTTTAGAGTACTCATACCTAAGACATACATATCATGTTCCTCGATAGAATCTTACTATATGCATTTGTACCATATATACTTTTACTATATGTATTTTTGCTATCTTGCTATGTGAGATTATTATCTTTGACACTTGCATGATGCTTAACATCTTTATGACTTGGTGTGTTATCCTTTTAGGACTCTTACTTGCTATTGTTCATGATTTAAGTGTTTACATGCTAAGTGTTTTGAGTTTTGGGTGCAAAATGCAGTTCTGGTCGTTTTTGTTGGAACATGCGACCCACGGATCCACCATATGGTAGATCCGTACGTTGTTTTGGTGGATCCGTGGCTCACCAGTCCAGGCGCCAAAATTCAAAAATTCATGATTTTTAACTTTTTCTACTTTATCTTATAATCATGCTATATGATACTATATGGGTTTTTAAATCTTAGTTTAAAACACTATTCTCATATTATTTTTCTTGCCACATACATAGCTATCATCGTTATTATGTATATGTGCACTTGTCTACTAACTTTGTTTTGTAGTACACTTCCATAACTCAATACCTTGGTGTCCCAAACAAGGGGGAGCTTCCGACAAGCACTTGGAGAGTGCATCTTGTATACATTTAGTTGCATATACTTGTCCAACAGAGAATCTAGTTTCGCACTAACATTTTTTATAGGTTTTTGATAATACGTTGATGCCTCAAATAAGGGGGAGCATTCGTCAAGAAGAAGCATATACGCATCTATCATATATTTCTCCTATTGCTTCATGATATGTGACACCCCAAAAATTTCTGATCAATAAATTAGCCGTTTCCGTTTAGTAGTTTGAATTTTTAAAGTTTCGTATAATATTTACGTTTAACCGGGAAGTTTTCCCGCTATTTATCTGAGAATCGTCTCCGGGAGCGAACCGGGACACCTAACGTTGTAGTATTTTGGCAATAGCCATGTTTTTATATATTAAGGCAATATTTAAATTTTCATAATTTTTGGAGATACCGTTATTCGTTTCGTTACTTGCATAAATCGTGTTTCGTTTAAATATTGAGCATATGCATGGAAGGCTTAGAAATTAAATCAAATAAGGAGCACTAGCATTATAAAATATTAAAAACCATTTTGGTCTCCCCCTCCTCATGCATGCATGCGTCCAAACACCCCTTAATGAACCTTAGAGACCAAGTTGAATTCAAAAATCAACAAGACAAGATTACAACTCATTTTTGTCCTAGCTCATTTATGATTGGAGGATCAAATTAGTCTCCTCTCTTCCTTTGTCCTATTACACAACACATACACAACACACATTTAGTGTGTGAAGTAAACTTTGTATTACTTAAACCATATTACTTCCACTTTCTCATTTATAAAACACACACACACTCATAATTTTCCAATCTTGATTAAAACCTTTGAAGATATTGTGTTCGTGGTTGATATTTATTGTATTCGGGTTGGTTATAAACAACATTTGGGTTGTTTCTAGTCATCAATCATCCTTCTAAACCACTTCTTTTTGTAAGTCTCTTAATCTTTGAATAACTTATACTTTCCTAATCATCTTGATGCACACATGCTAGTTGTACAACTTATTTTGTAAGAACAAAGATTTTAAAACTACATAAACCTTAAAAGGTTACATATATATTTCGAAACATATAAAAAGAAATATAAGGAAATCATAGTTTTGTGATCGTGGTTATTTTCGTGTAATAAAAATGGTATGTTATAGTTTATTATATTCGGCTTTGTTCAAAAGCTTTTGGAAAAGCTTATTTGATTATTTCGAGCTTATTGGGCTTATATTTAGGTTCGGCCCAAACTAGAAAAGAAAGGAAAACATTTGTTTAGCTTATTTTGGTTCGACTTATATTTTATTAGCTTATTTTTTAGCTTATTTTAAAAGGACAAATGATAAACTTATTCGGCTTAATAAATAAGCCTGACTATAGCTTATTGGGCTTATCGCCGCGTCCCATAAACAAGCCCAACACCATGAGCTTATTTTTGAGCTTATGTGGTCAGCTTATTATTTATTGGCTTATTATGAGCTTATTGATAGCTTAATATTAAGTCGCGTGTTTATTATTTAATGTTTTGCTTATCGGACTATATGGATAAGTAAAACTATATTTTTGGACTTAACGGGCCAAGGGCCAACATAAATACAAAACACCAAGGCGTAAAGCTACGATGTAGCTTATTGAATAAGTTCGTGAATAGCTTTTTTAATAGTGAACGACTTAGACGCTATACGTTTAACTCATTTTAAACGTTGCATGTTGCGAATAATAAGAGATTTGATGATGTATAGTTTGTAATTATGAAAAATGGATTGAAAGTGATTTAAAAATGGTTTTAAATAAAGTCTACGACTTTGGAAAACGTGTAAACACGAACGAGTCATGCCGAAATTTTTATAAATTATTATACTTAATAAATATTAGAAAACGCACATGATAAAACTATATATACGGGAATTCATTAAAGTGCTGAACAATATATATATTTATTAATATATATAATATATATATTTTTACTTAGACATTTATATGTATATAATATTAATATACATACTATTATCTACTCTTTTTACTTACGAAAACATTTTTACTATTATACGATCACAAGCGTTAATTTTTGTAAACATATTATCAAAAGTACACTAGTATATGCTTATGCATTATCCGTAATTCGTTGTTACTCCGATATTAAACCAAACCCTCATTTCATAGGTTGTCTTTGTGAACCGTTGTTCGTTATCGTGTGATTTTATTCTAGACTATTCTTCTTCAATTCACCAATCGAGGTGAGTTCATAGCCCCACTCTTTAACTCGTTTTGAATAATTGTTTTATAACTTGGGGTGAGAAACATTGCTTGTTTTTAAAACTGGACACAAGTACTATACGTGAGAAATTCCCCGTTTACGTGTTGCCTAAGTAGCGTTTAGACCACTATTGCCCGAATTATCATGAACTGTTAATTTCTTGACCGAAGGACCGGTTAAGGGAGCGCGAGTGAATAAATAGATCTATTGGGACTAATTATCCCTATCCGGGTAAGAAGCACTTACTAGTTCGAGATTTCCAAGGACTAATGGATATATGTCATGTCGAAACTAGTTAGGTGGTCTTTGGTCGGACACCTGTAGGGCAAGCCTTTTATAGCACTGTACATGCTATCTTTCAGTATTAGCTTCGGTGTCATGAGCTTAGTGCAACGTAAATGCCTCTTTATGTGAAGTTGTATCTCCTATAACTGTCGCATACGTTTTGATAATCTTGTGGTCCACAATATTTACATTTGAACAAAACCTATGAATTCACCAACTTTATGTTGATGTTTTAAGTATGTTTTTCTCAGGTGCTTAGCATGGATGTCGTTGCTTGATCTATATGAAGTCTAATTGCCCAAACCAGTTTTCCAGATTTCATCTATGTTATCTTAAATACCGTTGTTGAAATTATTTAAGCTTCCGTAGTTTTAACTTTGAATCTTTAAATTTGGTCGATGTAAAACTTATTATTATTTTAAATTTATGCAACGGTGTTTATTTTTAAAACGTACCCTTAGAGGTCGTTCTTTATGCTTTGTACTTGAGATATTGGATGACGTCACGTCCCCGGACACTAAATCAGACGGGACCCTATTTGGGGGTGTGACAGATTGGTATCAAGAGCCAAGGTTATAGAGAACCTGGTAGTATAAACTAGGTCTGGACTATAACCAGTATGTGATCCTACGTGATTATGTGCCTTACGTAATTTTACATATGCATAATATGTATATGTACTATATAATTAAATACTAAGTATAACTAATATTACTATAATTATATTGCATTTCTTTTCGCGGTACTGCATTTGATGGTCTATCCATTCATTTCATTCGTTCATTTACCCATTTGATCATTCTCTCCCGCATCATGCATGGTTGATATAAAGGATATTTATATAAACTTTTGCTTGTGTAGGTCATGGCTATTTCTGTCATCTCAGTTTCTTCAGATTTATCAGAGGATAGCGTGGGGACACCTGCTGGATGAGTTATCTTGTTCGGTACTATCCCTACCACTATTCCTGACACTACACCTTTTGTGATTCCACCTACTACCCATATTGATACCACACCAATACCTACTATTTCACCTACTATACCATCATCACCAGATTATACACCCGCGTCACCTGATTATTAACCCGCATCTGATACGAAGTTTGATCCATCATAGGATCTGTCATCAGATCATATAACACCACTACCAGCTACTTCACCATTTCTTTCATCGACCAATGATTCTTCAGACAGTGATATACCTGATGCACTACCATCACCTACCCATGGTACACCATTCACTGAGACTACCCTTTCTACCTAAAGTATATACGTTGCATCTGGTGCACTTCGACGTCGAGTCATGGTTCTTGCACCAGGACAGCCTATCCCTCATGGTCGACCGTACCGCTACCATCTTAATGGGCCGGTACACATGATGACTGTGAGGAAGAAGGTTGGACCGTTACATACTCATCGTCTTGCTGTAAGACATTCAGTTGATGCGAAAAGATCTACTGAAGTATGCTCAGAAATCTAAAGATATGTTGTATCTTGTTTATGGTGGTTGATTCTACAACTGAGCTTGGTGTACTTTGCTACACCGATGCTATAGTTGGGATGAGACTTGTGATCGGTGAATGGCCTGCGATCTAGACGGGGTTTTTCTTCGTGATGAGACCGGAGATGATTCTCAACCCTAATCATAGCAGGATTTCATCATAAATGATAATACTGCTGATTAGACCTGCTTGATTGAAAGCATTGTTGCACTATTTATTAAAGAATAAGAATACTTCACATTTTAGGAAGCTGTTAAGAAGATTGTCTTATATAGGTGGTTTTGCTTGCTTCAAACAAACTATGTAATATATTGTGGCGATGCTAGTATTATTATAATAGCACATGAAATGCAAATATACAAAATGACAATCATCGTGTTATTCAAAACATTCACTTCTTGTGAGTTTTGAAACAAGTATTCTTAAAGTTCACTCAGATGACAACTTAGTTGGTACTTTTTGACAAAGTCAATGTCTTGTACCGAACATGTTTATCATGCTAGGAACATTGAACTTCGACCTGCTAGTAGTCTCGTGTATATCTGTTTTTAGTATTTGGATAATGGAACATTAAGCAGTTGTATTAAACAATGAATTGATATACCTGGTATGATCGTCTTCATTTATACAACTGTGTTCTATATTAGCATGTTTAAATCCATGAATAATTTATTTATTCTAAATCGTCCATTGTCAGTTAATGATACGGGAGTATCATTGAAATAAGGCAAATGTGAGTGTTTTGGTCATATTCATATGGTATGAATATTAATGGATGATACCGCCAAACTCATATGTTGTTCATTGGATGAACATTGGACTGACCCAACCTACGAGTATTCACTACATGGATCGGCGTCAATAGTGAATCTCGCAAGTGGTTATGTCTCTCATCCTCAGACTTGAGATGCAAGTAGGTTTTGTGTGTGTGGAATGTCAATCTTAGATATGGTTCAACGAGAGTTTCATTGCCCGAACACTACTAGTGTAGGAGTTGCATATACAGAGGGAGCATAAGACAGGTTTGGCATTTAGATTTTACGATCGCATAAGAATTGCTAGGCTTTAGGCTTGTTGCCGATAGGCATTTGGTTACCGATCTTAGATTATTTCATGATATCCTAGTGTTGACCTATAGCAACCTAGTAGTAGCTAGTTATTAGGGATATGTAAATCTTATATTTTGGAACCGTATTGTAACCATTAGTATTGATGAAATGAAATCTAATGTTACCGTTCTATGTTCGATATCGTTTTTTTTGGGGGGGGGGGGGGGGGGGGGGGGGGGGGGTTTTTTTGTTTTTTTTTAACTTAATGATATATCAAGTTGCTTATTGCATATTGCATTATTACTAAATCGTGACATTATCATGAAGTTATTATGATTTTGTATTTCTGTATAATAATACTTGTTATTTTATTCGAACCTTGTTAACAATCTCGTATCGCCGTGGAATTTCATCGCGTTGTGCATTGTTATGTTGTAGGACAATGCCTATCACCCAATCCAGAGCATCAAGGACACGTGAAGGAGTTAACGAGCAAATCAATCACCAGTGGTAGGAGCATTGTGGGCTCAGACCACACACACAATAAGATACCTTGAACCCCTCTAAAACAAACACGACGGCAGGTGAGGTCAAGTAGGAAGTAAATGGAAATGGAAGAAATGGAAATTGAGGAAATGGAAATAGAGAAAATGGAAATGGATGAAATGGAAATTGAGGGAATGGAAATGGAGGGAATGGAAACGAAGGAGGAAATGGCTATAACTTTGGAAGATTTGTGCCTGCTTGAGAGTGCACATACACTGACTTACCTAAGTGCCAGCTACTTAATTTTATGACGAATGGAAGTTGTTGGGTTAACTTGTTGGTTTCGAGAAATGAGAAATGGTTTTCAACAATAGCAACTGTCTAGAAATAGGTACAAGTCTGAAAGTATTGGAGTATGTGCTTAAATACACATACCTTTTTCTCAATAAAACGAGCTTAAATGACCAAAAACGGACTTAAAATGCAAATATATGCATGGTTTTATTTTTATTTACTATCATGAAACAGATATTCAAAAAGACAAAAAATTAGGCAAAACCGGACAAAACCGAGCAAGAATTAACAACAGAGCGTGAAAACCACAGACACGAAGGCAACACCAATCTATTCAACATGCGTCCAAGTCAACCAGTAAGCCATATAAAACAAAGCTTATAAACTTACAAAAACTCAAAACCAATTCCTTACCCAAACCGGCCCAAAACAATCCCAAGTCCAAAGACTTAACAACCCGTTTCCTTTAAACCATACACCTTTTTACACTGTTAGTCCTCAGGGACCAACACCGCCAGTCCCTGCACCCTTACACCGTTAGTCCCTAACCCAAACACCCGTTATCTTTTAAAACCAATTTTGAAATATTATTAAATAAGCCCAAAAAAGGTGCCAACCTCCAAAACGGGGCAAAACCCTCCCCTTCCATGGTGCGAATGCTTCCAACGCATTCCCTCACCATCTATAACATACGCCAGTGCTACGTGGGTACATTCACGCCTTCCTATTGGACAATTAAGACATGTAAACAAATAAGGACATTCAAGGAGAGGTTTTAATGGTGATTAGTCAAAGATTTGAGCTTTCCATATGCAAATATGGAATGATTGGGAAGAATTAAAGGCATTAGTTGGTTGTTTTGACATCACAAGGATAAGCATCACGTCCTCTATAAATAGGGGACGAAATCACACATTGAGAAAAATAGAGTTTGAGGAGTAGTGTAGTCTTGTTTTTTAAATTATTTTCAGCTTATTTATCTTTACTTATTGTATTTACATTTTAAGCATTGTAATCTTTTAAGGTTTAATGAAATTTCAGTTTTTAATGTTTTATGCAAACCTGTTTATTAACTCTATGCCTTCTTAATCAAAATCTAATTTCCAATCACTTTTACAGCTCCTTATAAGTCACTGATACTCCGTTAAGCATCTCATTACATAACTGAGTTTTCTTTTTCATATACCATAAATCTGTTTTAAGCTTTTGATGATAAGCCTAACATGGAAGGGCTTATGGTTTGTACTAGCTTCTGCTAGAGCTTGATGATAAGCTCTTATGAGCATGTTGAGTCCCTATTTTGAGGAAGGGACCAAGTAAGTTCTTAATTTTACTTTTTAGCTTATATTTCATGTTCTGCTTATTTACTGCTTATTTCTTGTGTTCGTTTCTGTTGAATGTTCATAGTTTAACCTTTATAAATGCGTTTTTTATTGTTTATGTTATCTTATGATAGTCATTGAGTTTGCTTCTTAATATAAATCTCCTTTTATAATGCTATCAAACTGCTATTAGAATTTGCTTATTCTAGCTTATTTTGAATGTTAATAGTCTATATGTCATTCAAAAGCTTAGTTTATCAACTACTTTCATAACTCTTTGCTTGAAATACAGATTGTTATAAGCTTAAAATGCAATTTAGTTTTCTAAGTGGGTGTTTAGGTTAAAACCAAAAATGGGTCAAAAGAAGTGAATTCTGTCTTTGTGTCCCTCAACTAATTTTCATAAACTCAACATTAATATTAGTGTTAGTAATTAATCACTTGGAGTTAGGAACTTCGCACACAATCATACTTCACAGTTCACTTTTACAAATACAAAGTCATCACACATCTGTATAAGTCTAAAATGAGTTTCAACAATGATAGCGTCTTATAAGCTTTGGAGATAGGATTATAGTTAGTATTCATTTTATTATATCAAGGGTTATTCAAGTCTGGTAAGTCTAAATGAGTTTCATAATGATAAAGCTTCTTTGGAATCCACTTAAGATATGTTATACTTGTTCAAACTTTGTGTCATTTGCATCAAGTTAAACCTGTTTTAAGTTTGTAGTATCTGAAATAGGATTTTAATCCTTTTAGCTCAAAGACAGTTAAGTAAGTTTTTTTAAAATAGGTCAAAAGTCGCATAGCAGATCAAGTGGTGGTTCTAAAATCTAGCTATCTTTGATAAAATTTAATTAATTTCAGAGCTTATAATAATAAGATCTTAATAGAATCTATATGAATGCGCAGTCAAAACTATCACACTTCTCTTGAGTCCTTAGTCTATTTTGCGCAAGTATCGACTTTTTGATATCAAAAAGGCCAAAATCATAAGTAGTTGTGTCTGTCATTTTCATTTCATTTTTTCCTAGCTTGTCTTCTAAACCTCTTAGCTTAATCCTAGCTTATTTGAGTTAAGTAAGTCAAGTTCTAAATCTTTTTTAGGAATTAGCTTAACAGTAGTGCTTATTAATTCATTTTCTTTGTCTTAAAGTATTAGTTATTATCCATCTAAAATTCCTGTCAAAGACCATTAGTCTGTTTTAAATAATGGTTTTTGTTGTATTATTTCCTTTTCTTAATGCTTTTAGTCTTATATGATTTTGAGCTTATTTCTTTCTCCAAAGTGCCTATAGGGTCCTGTTAGTTTATCTAGTATTCATCTTATTGTCTACTTATTGCTTTATTTAGTCTTAAAAAAGCCACCAATTGAGCTAAATAGGTCATTTTAGCTTAAAAAACCAAACTTGTCATTTACATTCAGCTTATTTCTAGCTTATTACTATCTTTATAAAAAGTTTGTTTTGTGTTAAAAAGTGCTTATTCTTATATTAAAGCTTACTTCAATAAAGACAAAAAGTAAAATAAAAAAGTGGTAAGTGTAGGTCGTATAGGTGAGACTCGCACTCGAGACCTCACCATAACAACCTGAACACCTCAACCATCTGCGCCCTAGGTCATTTCTGTTAGACTTGGGCGCCATTTGTTTAAAGGTGTATTAGCCAATAAGTCTTAATAAGTTGTTTGGCTTATTAACTGCTTATTTATAAGCAGTTTTTTAAAAGTTTTATTTTTCTCGCATTCTTCATAGCTTAAAGTATTTTCCCTCCTAGAATTTTAATAATTAGTTTACTATTATTTTTATATTTCATTTAGATTAAATCTGTTTTTAATTCATAATAAATAAAATAAAAGTCAAAAAAATATAATTCTTTTTTTTTAACTTTTTTATTAATCATTAGGTCTTACTTACAAACACACATAAAATTTTGCATTTCTAAGGTTAAAATTTGAAGTTTTAGGTTTTTAGGTTGCTTTTTAAAATCCCGTTAACATTTTTCGTGCTTAATTCGTGTTTGCTTTAATAGTTTACTTGTCTTTATAAGTTTTTGCATTTTCATCAGTAGAAATAGAATCCCAAATCAAAAATCTTGAACCATTCAAAATCCCGATCACAAACTTCAACTCGAAGTTCAATTTCAACACTCCGGCGAAACAGAAAACGACCCGGGACAAACACTAAAGGGTTACTTTCGAAGGTCGATACTTCCGAAATTATATTTTATTGTAGTGGTTTAACGCTTGTTAAAAAGCGATTGCCGATTCGCCTATATTATTTATAAATATATATAAATATAATATATTAAATTAAATATATATATATATATATATATACTATTGACAACGATCAATTTTTGGAGCCGTTGCCGGTATGCTAGTGTTACTAATTTTCAAGTTCTCGTTTGATAGATTGTTTTTTGAAGATCCTTTCTCGGAAGTTATTCTAGTTTTTGTGAATATTTTCGTATAAAAAAATACAAAAATATTATAAAGTAATCAAAAATCCAAAAAAATTAAAAAACAACAAAAGAAATCGAGTTGTCATTTTATAAACGGCTCACCTTTAGATTACAAACTATAAGAGAGGTATAAGGAGGGTCGATCCGACGAACTTCGACCCGAAAGGAGAAGGTTTTTAAAATGCTTCGCGCTTACCCGCTCCTCTGCTTCTTTGTGCGTTTTTTTAGAGAGCTACCGTGTGCAATTTGACTTCCGGTTACCAAAAATATTGTGTTTGTTTTTAATAAATATAAAAAATCTCAAAAATATTCTTCTTTATCTCCCAATGGTTTAATTCTCATGGAATCATCCGACCAATTCATCTGTTTCTTCTGTGGAAGTCTGAGTGATGAATATGGATGTCCATGTTCTACTTGTGAGTTATGTGGGAACGACGCTCATTATGGTTACGATTGTCCATCACAAGTTCCGTTTGTTTACAATCAGGACCCGTGTTTCAATCAAAACCTTGATAATTTTCCACAAACTTCACCAAGTTTTCCACAGCAATATCTTTGTTGTGAAGACTGCAGGGGTCCTCATGCGACTTTTGAGTGTCAACCGATGAATCAAAATTTCTATGAGCCTAATTTTTGCTATAATTCTAATTCTTTCGATTTTGACCAATTCCAACCCCCGTAGTATCCTGTCATTCATCAACCTCATCAGGAAATAAGTACGGAAATGTTGCTTGCTAAAGAGAAACTAATAAAATCTATACGAACCTGTTTGAAAATAATTATCTAGACCACCTAACAGAAAAGAGTATTGAGCAGTATTGCTACTAAGGAAGTATTCTTACTAGTATGCAAACTTTGGAAGAAAGCAGATTGATACAAAAAGTAAGCAAGAATGCTGCTTCAATTCTCTAAAGATGTTACAACTCTGTACTACTTCGAATCAACTAAAGTAAGGGAGAGCAGGAATAGTTTTCTCAATTTAGAAGCCCTCCCGTTATACTATTCTATACGATGAACATGACGATTTCCTACAGAGAGATTATTCGATGAAAGCTTCTCCATCAGATGCAATCACACCAGACTTACCAATTACGGACTCTCGCGTAATGGAGGATGGGCATCTTGACACTATTCCGGAAATGGACTCGCGCAACAGATAGCAAATACAGATTCCAGTGCGTTAAGAACCTTAACCTAACCCCAAGAGAATCCGAGGATTTATCCGATTACGTAAGCGAGTGTGATTTGCCTTTTTGTGATAATTCTCCCGATTTTAACAATGATTTTGAGATTTTCTCTAATCCTCTATTCGATTCTAATGATGATTATACCTCTAGTGATGACGAGTCATTTTCTAAGGAAGATGTTCCGGTAGAAAATTTTAAAATTTACTCGAACCCTTTTCTCGAATTGATGAAGAAAATCATTTGCATTGAGATTAATCCGCTTTATAATGCGAGGTGTTAGAAGATCTTGATTCAATTCCACCGGGAAATGAAAATGATATAGAAACATATATTATGGTTAATTTTAAATATTAAATAGTTTTTTTTTTTTAATGCTTAATCTGATTTAATAGAATCATTGCTTAATAAAGATACCATGATAACTTTCCCTAAGATTGATTTCCTTATCGAGGAGTTCGCCGGTGAGCTCGCTTTTATCAATCCAATTCCACCAGGAATTACTAAAACCAACTTTGATCCGAAGGAAGATATTCGTCTTATTAAGAAGTTATTATATGATAATTCATCTCCTCGACCTCCGGAAGAACTTAATTCTGAAATTTCTGATGCCATGATCGAATCTTTCTCCTCATCTCCTATCCCCGTGAAGGATAGTGACTCTCTATGAGAGATCGATATATATGCTTGCAGTGGATGAATAGATACCACCGAGGGTTATATGAATATGACGGCTATGACTCTGAAGAGGATAATCGTTTTCTTGAGTATGAGCCCGATTCCGGGCGAGTTGACTAGAGCTGTTGTGGAAGATAATTTTGGGAGCACATAGAGTTCATATGCCTACATGTATTTAAATAAATTTTTCTTTTATTGATTTTATTTTTTTTTATTATATTTCATTTTTTAGATTTTATATTTTATGATTACTTTTGTGTTGTTTTTTTATTATAACAAAATCTTAATTTAATTTTTTTTTTTTTATTTATATTTTTTTTAATTTTTTTGTCTTTTCTTTTTTTTTGTCTTTTTATTATTAAATGTATTTTTGGATATTGTTAATTGTTGTATTTTTAAAAAAAACTCAATCAAAATGTACCCACCTCATCCCACCCTTTGTCAGTATCTGACTCCACTTTTCTATTAATTTCCAAGGTGATTCGATCTTGTAGTTTCTTTTCCTTCCAGAAATAATAAACAAACTTAACGATCCGAGAATATCTAATAAAGCCAATCCAAGAATATCTATCACTTACATAAAATATTCTATCGTCATTCATTAGTGATCGGAAAAAAAAAAAAACCAACCACAAACAAAAAACATTCCCCCCAATACTCTCATCCAGTGCTAGAAAACTATGCTTCCATTTTCATCCGAAAATAGAACGCCACAACCCCTAGACAAAGTTTTCAATCCCTGTAATTCTTGATTTCCAAAAGAGGAGACACACTCATCCTCATCTCATTATCTCATCGAGGCTTTAAAGCTTTCAAATAGATCATTCATAATTTCATTAAGAAAGCCCGATGATATCCTATAGAGGGGACATTGCCAATACTTTGATGTTCCTTATCTACATTTTTAATCCTCCTTTCCCAAATCAAGTATGGAGGGAGTAGAGCAGGCTTCAATACTCAGTTAACAAAAATAAGTCGCTTCTTGGTAGAGTAACCCGTGTTTCTGTCCTTCTTTTATATTTTCTAATAAGTGTGACGTTGAGGGGCTCGCCTTTTCCAATACTTGTGTTTTTGTTGTCTGTGATAATTGTGGATCCCGCATATTATGAATGACTTCTGCGTGCCGTGGTTTTGTCCAATGCTCACTCCCGATCTTCCGCCTTTGCATGCTTATTTTGGGAATCCTATATCCTTGATCTTATTGACTAACGTTTAATCTTTGGCATAATTAATAAACGGCTTTACATCTCTTGAGATCCCTTTAAATTAGGAAATATACTTGGAATTAGTATAAGGTGTTGGCGCAACCCCCACTAACATTGAGGACAATGATATCGTTCTAGTATTGAGGGGTGGAATCTATCGCTTTGATCCCACTTGGCATTTGTCCTATGTCTTTCCGTAACCTCAGTTTTCGAAGAAAATACAAAAAAATGTGATTTTAAAGTCAAAAATATAAATTTGTTTGTCAAAAAAAAGTGTTTATCAAAAGGATTTGACTTTCCGCTGGTGAGAATAAGAATAATTTTTGACTTGACCGAGCATGTTGAGCTCTAGCTTACTCCCTTAACCTTTATAAATGTATAAGCTTTTGCTAGTCTTTTATACAAGAAGCTTTAAAATGCGACTTCTAGCTCAAAGGCTCAAATTTTGCAAGTTTTCATAAATGAACGTTAAATAAGCAAAGCGTAATTTATTTGGCGCTAAGAGCATTCGCGGATCTTTTTATTAAAGATTTTAATTTGCGAAGAACGAGAATATAGGAGTTAATAATAAGTTGGAATGCTAAGCAAGATTAGTTGAAACATCTTAAAAAGCTCATAAGTTGTGAATTTTGTGGCAATTTTTCTTCCAATAGCTTCAACACTGACTAATCACAATACCATCTCTTTTTGAGAAAGACAAGTTTAGAGATTTATCACTCATAAACGTCTGTTAAAGATGAAGTTCCATTTTCCCTTAATTTTCCCTATTTTCTATATTTATTAGTTCTCACATTAAGGGCAATGTTCAACTTAAGTGTGGAGGCGTAGCAAATAGGAAAAATTAATCATGTCCCTCCATGTTTGCCCTGCAGAAATTTTCAAACTTTCAACTGATATTTTCTGGAAAATTAAAAAGTTTATATATTGCTTTTCCCAAAACTTAAAAAATGCATACTCTTAGTAAGGAAAATCCAACCGGATTTACATTTTAACTAGCACAAATATCAACTCACTTAAATTGTAAGGATTTAGAACATAAGGAATTCGGGTATCCACCTTTGATACCCAAGATAATTTTTGCCTTTAGCTTGTTCGGGTTAAGGTTTGAATGCAATCATATGTGTCTATTCCATCGTTACGGATGTGTACATATGGTCTTTGTCGCCTTTTCTGGAACATTGGTATTGGTATAAAGTTATATGAGTGGGCCGGTAATTTAGTAGCTCCAGAACTTGTGCTTGATCATCATTTACTAGACCGCAGTGAGGTTAATTTATAGACAAAGTCGTATGATAAGAGGTGAAATAAATCCCTATGTAATCATGTATCTGCAGCACTCGCTTTTAGTGTTGAGATCCCCAAAGTATCCCAAGAGCAAGAAAAATGTGCTCGATGAAGAAGAAGTTTTGTGCCAGCCTTAGTTATCGCAGTATCTGGAATGAAAAGAAATCTTCAAAGAAAAAAAAGAAAAAAAAGAAAGTTCGAAGTATAAGGCTCAAGTTCCGGCACAAGAGTATCAGCTATTCACCCTCATCATTATCACATTTTGCCTCTTTGAGATTTTTGTCTAGGTGCTCACTCGCAACGGGCATGTTAATGTGTCAGTCCATAGCATCTGGTAAGCGACCTAGATTAATGTCCTGTTGTAATTGGATGACTCACAAATATAAAACCCTATCTGAGTGACTCATGTGAATTTAAAAACAAACACTTTCTCTATGTGAGGCGCTCTATTATATGTCTATGCTTGAAAAATTATAAAACTGGTAAACACTTATTAATGCTAAAATGAATTTTTCTCCATGTCACGATAAATGTTCTTGTTTTATCGCTTTAATTGCTTGAGGGCAAGCAATGGCTAAGTGTGGAGGGATTTGATAACGCCTAAATTATACATGTTTTAGGCAGCGTTATCTGCATTTATTTGATCATTTCTCGTGAACTTTCGGTACTTAATCAAGTATATTTGCTATTATAGGTTCATGATATGTGTCGTGGAAGAAAACGAAAGACAACACGAAGATTTGAAGCTTAAACGAAAAAATAACTTAAGATAAAGATCTCCCGACACCTGTCCACTGTTTTGGCCATAACTCGGTCATACGAAACTCCGTTGACGCATTCTGTGACGGCCAAGCGTCCGGGAAAGAATTATCTATAACTAGCCATAACTGGAGCATACGAACTCGGATTGAGTTGATTCAAGCGGCCACGGAAAGAGAATTCAATTATCTGCAACCATGAAAGTCCAACTGCTAAGATATTACCAAAACAGCCGGTTTTGCAAATGAGTACAATATACTTTATGAAGATTCATTTAATTCACGAATCTGGTCCAAAATCCATCCACATACATCTCCAACTTGGTCCCCAAGTTATCTCTAGCCTATAAATACCTCCCTATGATGCCTTGGACGAAATCATCTCATTATATTTCATCAAATACAAATCACAACAAGAAAATGCCAAAGTACGACGCACTTTTCTCTTGTGCGCCGGACTTCTGATCAAGTTCCCAAAACCTTTCTCAAGTGCGCCGCACTTCTACCCGAAATCAGCCTATAAATAGAGAAGGATTTCTCTCATTTTAGACACACTTCCACAACATTTCTCTCATCAATCATCATTATCTAATCACGAATTTCAAGGGTGGTGACAACACCTTAAGGGTTGGGGTCGATTGGAATCAATAGCTTGGGTTTTATTATAGTTTTCGTTTAGGAGAACTAATTGTCGAATCGTTGATCTTGTAAACGTTGGTATAATTTGTACAAATCTTTTAATATGAAGTATTCTAAATTCATAATGAATGTTATGTGTTTTGTTACTTTGATTATGGAGTAGTGTTCTTATGTTTGTTTTGGCATAATGTGATCTTGGATATGGAGCGTTTGGATATGTGTTTATTGAAATGGTTAAACATGATTTTCTAAGTGTAAAGGCCGAAAGGATACTTATAAACTTATGTTTTATCATTCTACCTAATATATTGGTTATAATAACTTATAAAGGCCGAAAGGATTTGTTGTTATTAATCGATATAATCACTAGTTATATTTAAAGGCCGAAAGGATTTATAACTTGTGATAACTCTATTTTCTAAACTTATAAACACTATCCTAAACACTTCATTATCAAAGTGATCATTGCCTAAACAAACATACCTTAATCATTTGATTGAATCATCCTTTTATTGCTTTCTTTGCATTATTCGATATATGCTCGTCTTGGTTAATTTGATCCGTGACAATCTTATTAACCTTAGCACCTTAATTACAAACTGTGAAAACTTCAATTCCCGTGGAACGACCTGGACTTACCTAAAGCTATACTATACACGAACGGGTATACTTCCCGAGTGTTGTGTTTTTAGTAAAAATCGGTATTTCTAGTATTATAAATTTAAAGCTTGGAAAACACACATCAAGTTTTTGGCGCCGCTGCCGGGGAATTGTTTAAGTTGTTATAGTTTGTTGCTTATTTCTGGTGCTATTTTGTTTCTCAAAAATTTTCAAACCCGCCGTACCGTTTTCTGGCAAACGGAAACCAAAAATCATTTTTCTCCAGGAAGTACGCCGCACATCTTATTTGTGCGCCGGTTTTCCTGTAAACCCAGAAAGTACGCCGCACTTTAACCAAGTACGCCGCACTTTCTGCAGATTTTTCACAAACAGAATTTTGTTTCAAAAACCAAAACCAAAACCCCCAATCTGCTAGTCTTAGGTTCTATAATCATTTGGAATTCTCTCCCTTCCACCCCTCATACAAATACAAAATTTTTTTACAAAGCATAACCTCTATTACAAACAATTTTCACAGATGAGATGATCATGATTTAAAGGCCATAACGCACAAATCATAAACTACACCACATGAACTAACATCCCCTTTTGGAATTATGTTTTGTATTTGTTTGAATTGTGATTTTATGGAAACCTGTAGGGTTGATTACCGTCTGGAGAGTAAGATGACCGACGTCTTGCTAAATTGTAATTTTTAGGGTTGTTTATTCTTCTAATTTACAAATATTAAGCCGAAATGTGAATGAACCTCCATCTTTTCAAAATTGATACTCTTTTTTTTAACTATCTTATAGATTACAGCGAGGAGCAGAGTTAAAACTAATTGTAAAAAGGGCTAACTAACGAGCTTTTGTTATTGATTGACATCAAATACGTTCTATTTTTATAGCACACATTTATCCAAGTTATTAAACGCCATTTTGTATAGTTATGCAAAGAATGTTACTTATCATCGTTTAAAATATTTAAGAAATTGTATGTATATACTGGGAGTATTGGTGAAAGTTAGGACAATAAAGTGCCCCACGCAACATTCTTGGAGCTTAAAATGAAGATATTATAGAAGATTAACCTACTAAATATTGAACGCACCAATAACAATAACGCACTGCCGTAATGCCATCCCAAACATCAGATCGTAGGGCAATCCTATCGTGTTAAGCCTTGAGACTACAAACACAAGAGAACCAACAGATGATAAAGCTCTAATTCACGCCGTTATACACCATCCAGACCGAACCAATTACAGCCTATATGGAAACATATAAGAATTCAATTATAATATTGAATGGAAGATATCAAAGCGTGGTACCCGAATACTACACTTTACTTTACAACTCCTAAAACCCAATACTAACATAGCCTTCGAAAAATCCCCAATACGGGCCTCCGTAATATCATAATTTACTTGATATAACCCCCCGCCTAGTATCGGAAGACGAAAACACATATCCAGCAGCGTCTTCCAGACCTTGAATAAATAGAAAACATATAAAAAAACAAGTAGTTTAAGTGGCTAAAATATATTCTTTTCTCGATAAGATACCAGTTAAAACATGCAAATACGGGGTCAGAGTCGAAGATTTTTTAGGATGTGGAGAAACAGAAGCAATCAAAGCAGGCCCCAACAACTGTTATCACAATTTATCATAAGAACAACAAGTGTAATTCCCCATATCCTTTAAGGTAATAACGTTCATTTTGTTTGGTATCATCCTTTTCGTACCACAACCCTACGCCTAACACCAACGGCCTCAACTCCGCTAGTTTAGAACCTAAGGCCTAAAACATGCATCTTAGCTGCTTTTTTGTCATTAACTTCCTGCCCCACAGATTTGAACAGGCTACATTAATCCCCACAACAAACCAGCTTTCCCATTATCTTCCCAATTCATCCCGCCCGGAGTTATATAAGCCATATATAATAGAAGATCCCCCATGAAGGTTTAGGTATTTTGCTTTATTTATAAAAATCAAATTATACTTCTCCCTATAATTATCTGATTTCTTGAATTAATAAAAAAAAAAAACATCTTGAAAAAAAGAGAAAAATGCTTTTGTTTATTAAGTTTATTAATCAATATCATATTTATTTCAATAGAAACTTATTTTGTTTATTTATTTATTATGATACAATATAAAAGATATATATGGCTGCTACTCCGAATAGCGCTTAAATGTACTACGGCGCCTAACATATCAAACACATTCGGATCTAGGTGAAACTAACAACCTCGACTCGCCTTCACGTAGATCTAGAGATCTTTTGGGCTCTAACGGCTCAACTCCGCTCATTCTACATCGCCCTCTATATATGTCATTTATTTACATCTAGAAATCAATATTACCAAAACTAAAACAACACCCCCCGTACACAGGCGACACAAATAATTCTCTTCATAAAATCTGTGTCTAAAGATACGAGCTCTCGAGATCTCACTTCTCCTCTCACGGCATTAACTAATTTAATTGGCATATTGCCAAATGTTTATTTATTGATCGTGTTGACTTAAGACTACGGGACGAAAGCGCTAAAAATGGGCTAGGTGACCTAGATAAATACTCACACAACGAAACGTTCCTGATTCCCATTGGAAAGTTGGGACAAGTGGCACTACACACGTGTAATAAACCAATAATGCATTAAGCGTAGTTGAAATACATCTACTGAGCTTTAGGGTTTACAATGATTATATAAACCACACTTTTGCTTCCAAAAAAATCATAATATCAATCCCCTAAGAGATAAGGATTATTAATCACAGCAAAATAAGGATAGCGTTATATAATAATGCGGAATCCAGTGCTAAAAAATGTATCAAATCTTTGTGACAGAATTAATAATGGCAAGATACTAGAGGTCTAATTCTAGGTCTTGAGGATGAGTAACGCTACAGCGTCCTATAGGAAAATGAAAGCCTCATGATGGCTGCCGCGCCTCAGATAAGAGAAATCATGTGCACAACTTAATAAACAAAACCAAAAGCTTCTCTAAATGTCGAGGAGTAAATTAGTTCCTTCGGATAATAATATACGTTAATAAAAGTTACAAACAGGTTTTTTATATTTGCGGACCTCGACAACCGCAGTAACACATCGCGCAGCGATCACCACCTCTTATTTAATCTTCTTAATTACATTAGCCAAAGCGAGGAGTTTGAGTTCCTTGACTCTGAATTTGTAGAGAACCACTCCACAAAAAACCAGCCCCAAAACCTGTCCGGAGAAGACCGCCACGGGAAGTAGCTCAAAAGTCAACTCCTCACCTAATCTGAAATCACCCCAATAACTGAAAATTACCCATCCCTCCCCAAAAAACCACGAGTTCTCTCCAACACACACTGCAACAAAAACGAAAATCCCCGCCCTCCCCCGTTCCATTAAAATAGGAACAGGACTTTGGCATAATGCTCTTATACATAAGATAGAAATCTAGACTAGATAGATAATCAAAGATATCATTAAATTGATAGATTTAAAAAAAAAAAAATTATAAACCTCAAGGGGTTCAAGTGTTTTCGACACCACTACTTACCACACGAACGACTACCGAATCTCGGGTACACTGCCCGTTAAAGTGTTGTTTTTGGTTTAGTCGGCAAAATATAAATTTAAAACTTGAATCAATAAAATATACACCACACAACGGCACATCAAGTTTTTGGCGCCGCTGTAGGGGAGTGAATATTAATCTTGATTTTTATTTGATATTTTGGTTTTTAACATTAGAAAAGATCTAACTCTTAGGATTAGTGTAATTTAGATTAGTGTATATTCTTGTATATTCTGTAAATTTTGTATATTTGTTTAATTGTTTGCTTGTATATATGTGTGTTTAATTGTTTGCGTATTTAATTGTTTTTCGTAATACATTGTTCTTGTCGATAGCTGAATACGACGCTACTTCTATTGGATACGGCGTATCCAACTTTTTGTCCAATACAGCGTATTCATTCAACTGATTAGTACGGCGTATCCACTTCCATTGGATACGGTGTATCGATCATCTGGAATAGAAACTGAAATCTTGGTTTTCCTTTTTGATTTTTTGTGCTAAATTTTTTCTACCTTTCTTTAGAGCAAATCCTATTGATTGTTTATCCCCTGTTACAGGTAGTGCATGACAAGGAGTTCTACAAACGAACTATTCACACCTTACAAAGAACCTGAACGAGAATTTTGATCATCTAAGAGACACTTCAAGTCACTAACCCTTGACGAATTGAGATGGCCTGATTTCAATCTACTTTCTGACCAAGAATACTCAGAGGAAGAAAAAAAGGAAGCAATGGCGGAAACGATGGAACAATACATGATCAAAACCCGAACTGACTATGGATCAGGAGTAGCTAGGCCTAAAATTGATAACAAAGATCAATTTGAACTAAAAGGCCAATTTCTTAAGGAGCTTTGAGAAAACACGTTTAGTGGTTCGGATAATGAGGATGCAAATAAACACATTAAGAAAGTTCTCGAAATCGTTAACTTATTCCATGTTCCTAACATCACTGTAGATCAACTAATGCTCGGAGTCTTCCTTATATCCTTAACTGGAGCTGCAAGTCGTTGGCTAAGAAACGAACCAACTGGTTCAATCAAAACTTGGGAAGATCTTAAAACTAAGTTTTTGAACAAATATTGCCCACCTAGTCGAACTGTGAAGAAAATGTAGGAAATCAACAACTTTCAGCAAGAGCTAGATGAAACCCTTTATAAAGCATGGGAGCGTTTTAAAGAACTCTTGATGAAGTGTCCTCAACACTATTTGACCGAGATGTAGGAGATAATTTTTCTCTACAATGGGTTGGATATTCCAACACGACAGATTCTTGACTCAAGAGGTGCCATTCCAACCATGACTGCTATCGATGCTAAAACAGCCATCCAAGAAATGGCAGAATACTCTCAAAAATGGCATAATGGAACATCTAGAAGAAGAAGTACTGAGACTTCCGATGGACTGGCTGCTATACAAGCATAATTGAACAATCTAGGAAGAGAGATCAAGAAAGTAAATGAAAAAGTTTATGCTGCTCAAGTAGGATGTGAACAATGCAAAGGACCCCATTACACCAAAGATTGCCACTAAAGGAAGAGGGGGGAAACCCTAGAAGAAGCTTACTATACGCAATTTGGTGGACCTTTTCAAGGTGAGGGATATAGAGCAACAACTCCAGGGTACTATCAAAGTAACAACGCAAATCCTTCGTACCAAGAGCGAAGGCAATCTATGGAAGATACCCTAAGCAAATTCATGAGTGAATCAACAAAGAGACATGAAGAAAATTCAAATTTGATCAAAGAAATCCGAGCTACGACAGATGCTGCCATAAGGAACCAATGAGCATCGATTAAAACATTAGAGATACAAATCAGACAAATGAGCAAGGTACTACAGGAGATAGGATATGGAAGCTCTACGACTTAACTGAAACAAACCCGAAGATCAAGTCAAGTTTGATTTCTAAACCAACTGTGAAGTAGATTCAAACCAAATCTGCCGTATTGGATCACCCCAATACGCCGTTCCGATGGTACAGAACATTAAGCTTGTGTATCAAGTCAAGACAAACGACGGTTTTCTCCTATTTCCAACGTACACTGATGTACGAGACAAGACAAACGACGATTCCATTTCCAAGTCATTTGAATGGTTACTACTATGAAGAAAAGAAGGGATCATATGGACGATAATTCTCGGAATCTTACTCTGAAGCTTCACATATCAATAATTCCATACACAGAAAGGAGAAAACCCCAAGGAGTTTCACTTTACCTTGCTTTATTATTAATGTTTTCTTTGATAATGCCCTTGTCAACTTAGGATCTAGCGTTAGTGTTATGCCTCTCTCGACCTACCTTAACTTAGGATTAGGCGAATTAGCTCACACCAAGTTGACAGTGGAATTAGCATATACGATTGTGAAATATCCAAAAGGAATAGCTGAAAACGTACTAGTAGGAATTGGTAAATTTACTTTTCCTATAGACTTTATAATTCTAGATATGCCCAAGGATATCAAAGTGCCATTGATCCTCGAAAGACCATTTTTGTCTACCGCACATGCTAAGATTGATATTTACAAAAGAAAGATTACTTTGAGGGTCGGGGAAGAAAGGATTTTTTCTCAAGTGTTAAACCTACTAGTAATTTAATTAAGAGGGTCTACATGCTAAGTTTGAGAGAATGAATGGAACTTGATTTAGAAGCTAGGCTAATGGGAGAGACTTTGGTGTTAAATAGATCATTAGACCCTTTCTTGGAAGATTATACTGAATTAAATGATCTAAAAGAACCATTTGAGCTTAGGAGAAATTAAGGAGATGATTTGATGCCCACCATTGAGGAAGGTGAGGTAATTGAGGAATTTAGAACTAGGGATGATGAACTTGATATTGGAATTGATGATTACCCTAGTTATTGCGACTATGATAAAAAGATCCATATAGATTATGCTCACAACTTAAAGTTTTCATGCATGATAGGATTTAAATTTACACACGTCAACTTCTACCCGTTATTATACGTCAATGTAATGTCAAGAAAATTTCATAATTCAATAATGAAAAATAAGATGGTGTACAAAGGGGATAATGTCATAGGAGCCTTAATGAATGTGCCTATCTTTGTTGGAACTTTTTCTGTTATGACTGATTTTGCAGTTCTAGAGGTATTATGGATGCTTTATCGTGATAAGGAAAGGCGAATATTAATGTTGTGCGAACCAATTCTTAAGAGATGTTAAAGGAAAAAAAATTAAAAGCAAAACGTTTCAAAGGGATTATTACCCTTTACAATGGTGATGATGAAGTAACTTACCAAATGGTGCGATCACATCCGAGGTTTAAAAACCACACGAATGAGCAATGTAACAAGATCCAACCATTACTGAAGATAAGTGAGAAAGATGTGAAGAATGGAGTCTCGCATGCATACCAAAAGCTTAAAGGGTTTTATAAAGGAGTTTTAAATCTAGGACCCAATTACATTCAAAATGCGAAGACGGAAGAATGGCTCACACGCGAGCACATTAGCGTGCATGAGATGGAATAATGAGGAAGCTGAAGAAAAGTCTAACTTAAAGACTTTGCTGTAAACAAAGGTGCTTCCCGGGAGACAACCTGGATTGTTATTTAATTTTATCGAGTCTGTCTTCCCAGACATCAATACGGCGTATCCGCCCCATACCATACAGCGTATTGATTGTCTGGACATTATCAGTCTTTATTTTATTGCACTTTAAAAACATTATTGTTAGATTTTGAATACGACGTATTCACTAAACTGATACATCGTATCCACCAGTCTGACCCGTAATTAGTTTGTTTAGTTTAGTTTAAATTAATCGTAGGTACCAAGATAGGAATGCACTTGTTCTTCCTATATTTTATACAGGACCTCGAGAAAGAAATATCGATGAAGTTGGTGGAATGCATATTTTTCATTTCTGGAATTCTATACTATGTGTTGCTGTTCGTAGCTAGGAAAATTTCAGAATGCTTTTTTTTAGCACACAATCTTGCTCATAAACGCAACTTGGAGAATCTACCGAGCAAATATCAGGGGAGTTTCTCATTCTAATTCTTTTTAAATTCCTATATTTAATTTTTTATATATATACAACAAGGGCGTTGTATAATTCAAGTGGGGGATGGAATTAAAATGTTTACTTGTCCTAATTTTCACACTAAAATGCTTAAATTATGCTCCTAATTTTCACACTAAAATGCTTAAATTATGCTCAAATTAAAAAAAATTCAAGCATACTTTTGTGAAATTACTTGATACATAACCCGCACACAATAACCCTTGTTAGATATTATGAGGATTTAGCATTTCCGTTTCTAAATGTTTACCCAAATTCCACAAAATATAAGTGTGCCGGTGATGTTGTAGACTTTAGAACTTGGCTTGACATATCACTCGAGACCGCAATGATAAGTACTATGGATTTAGAAGGGTAACGTATTTAAATAATTGGTAAATTTAGAGGATTAACCACAACCCAAATCGCCTTACATGTTGCTTTTTTAACTAACTACACCGGTTAGTTAACCTCCCTATTTAAACCCTTTCCACTCTCATCTTTAGAGTGATGATCTACTAGAACAACCCGTAGAGCGAATCCTTTAGGAATTTACACCAACTATTTGTTTTGTTACACCCTTACACCTTAACCTACCCTGTTAGATTAAGTTTAATATACAGTTACTAGTTGCTTAAAGTGTAAAGTTTGTATTTCCCGAGTCTTGTGTCATCTTCTATCTTTAGTGCGGTTGGAAATTTGCGCATTGCAAATGGGAATGTATATTAGTAGTCAAAGCTCATGTAATTTTACTACTGCCTCAATTATTGGTGAATCCGAAGATGAAGGAACTATCAAAGAAATTATTTGGAATTATTATGATCGTGAAGATGGTGAAACTACATCGAGATTTGAAGTATATTTAGCAAAAAAAAATGAGAAAAAATGAGAAAAATACAAAAAGAGAAAGAACGTTTGAAGATAATCGTTTCGCAACTACCAAAGGAATTACATGAAGAATCGATTATTCGTTGATACGTCTAAAAAATCAACGATATAAAGTATTGTACAAAGTGGAAGATATCACCACTTGCCTTGTAGAGTATGTAAAGTTTTGGGAAGATTGGAAAGTTGACCATTACGGGAACGCCAACTTAGGTTGTTATTTTTGATTGATGATCAAGACATTGTAAATAGTTGTGTCTTTATCATGGTAACGGTCGGGAAACAAGTGTCTAGCAACTTGTATCTTAACTCTTAATCTATCTGTTTCTTGATTTTTATTTAACAACAATTTACTTCCCCCTCACCTGAAATGCTACATGTTTATTATACGAATAGAGGATTCAAGATGAACATGCAATGTCTATTCTGTCGTACGGCATTTAAGCATGTCTTGAACCTCGTTGTTTTATTACTTTTGGTGAAAGTTTAAGAAGGTCTGACCCTATATCATTCTTCAATACCTAACCGTTGTTAAATTCCAATGGGATTGATCGTACACGCATGTCTATCCAGCTTCTCTGTGTGTAGTGTGTGCTTCAGCTGCCTTGTTGGAAAGGTACTTCTGGTGAAAGATTGTAGAATGATCAAACCATACGCCTTTCCACACAAAAACCTATATTTACATTTATAAACTTGTTACTCCCTTACTTTAGCGATGGAGAGTGTGTATCCTTGCCAAGCTTATGATAAATACTCACACGACCAAAGCAATTTGAGCGAATTAATTACATGTTCCACATAGATTAGTTGAGCTGATTAGAGTGTTTTCATCTTCCTATTTCGTGAGGTGTTTGGTTGTATACTTGTAATAGATCAAATAAGTGCTTTAATGAAAAATATCCTTAGGGATACATTTTTATAAACTTTTAAAGTCTACTTGAGGAAAAGTAGGATTCAAGTGAGGGGATATTTGATGACATCAATTAACATCTATTTTATAGCATCATTTATCCCATGTTATTAACCTATTTTGTATAGTTATTGCAAAGAATTGTTACTTAATCGTTTATATTTGAGAATTGCATAATTATGGAGTATTGGTGAAAGTTTAGCAAAAGGCCGCAAATCCGCATTCTGGAGCTTAAATGAAGATATTTTGAAGATTACTATTCTGAAGACCAATACGTCATATCCATTAAGTAAGATACAGCTTATCCATGCCTGTACTCACCAAAGACCACAGAGGAATAAAGATCAATACGCCGTATCCAGAGGACTCAATACGCGGTATTCAAGATATGGAATCAATATAATATTTTGGAAGATATCAAGCGTGGTCCCTACTCCAAGAAATCCCTAATAGCCGATTCAACCCTGATACGCCGACAACCGACTTCCAGACCTTATAAATAGAAAACTCAAAAATGAGTTTTAAGTGTGCTAAATCATATTCTCGATACCTAAACCACAAAAGTTGAGTTTCAAAAGAGAAAAAGAGCAGAAGAGGTCGAGCAACGCTATCAATTCCATAGGAGACAACTTGTAAATCCATATACTTTAGTAATAGTTTAGTTTATGGTATCATTCATTAACTCGATTAGATTACCTTGGCTAAATAATTGCTCTTGTATTTATTATGACGTTTGAAGGCTAATACCTTCGGGTATTAGCCATTATTACAAAGATCTTATTGTTTAGTATTTGTTTATCTTGATTTCTTGATTTATCATTGAGTGCTTGCTTATGTTAATCAATTTATACTTGGTTACGCGCTTTTGTATGCGACCTATCATTCAACTGGATCTAGTGAAGCGGACCAAGTAGATCTAGAGTCCGAGATAGCTCTCCATATAGTAATCTATACATATAGAATCATAGTTAACACGAATATTAGTCCTTCTAAAGTCTGTTTCTATATAAACGCTTCGGGCTTAACTAGTTAATTGGATATTGCCAATGGTTTATTGACCGTGTTGACTAGCAAGTGACCTAGATAATTCAACAAGTAACGTTTTGATTCAATTGGATAGTTGGACAAGTGGACTACTAGTGTATAAATTGCCATTAAGCGGTAAGTGGGTAAAGTCTATATGAGCTAGGGTTTAACAAGATCACCCTTGCTTTAATATCCCAAGAATAATTATAAAGCAGAAAAATGGAGAGCTTTAATGCGGATGCTTTAATTTTATGATAGAATTATTATAGTCTAAGGTCTTAGATGATGTAACGCCAAGTCTTATGAATGATACCACCTTCGAGAGAAGAAATCATTACACAAATAAACAAACCACCAAGACGTTCTAATGATTAATAATGGTTAATATAGTTTTCTTATATAAGGTTCGACCGCTCTTTCATCTTTTGTTAATTAGCTTGAGTGAGTTAAAGTGCCTTGAATTGATTATAGAATTAGGATTTAGATTGACATAGGTTTAACATAGGTTTAGAATATAATAGACTTAACATAGATTAGATAACCAAGATATTAATTAAATTGATAGATTTAAACCTACGCTTTAAAAAAGTGTTTGGCACCACTACTTACCATGAGAACAAAACTACCGATCGTCGGGTACACCAAAAACAACAATCCCGTTAAAGTGTGTTATTTTGTTTAGTCGGCAAAATATAACGACTAAATATACCTTACAACGACATCACATCAGCCCTTGATGATGTTCTAACCCGCAACATCCCAAATCCGACATGGTATACATTTGTTGTCTGGCAAACCGGCAGTGAGCGCTACTCTGTAATTGACAGTTCATGATAATGGGAATAATGGGCTCAGTGGGTTATCGCTACTTAGGCAAACACGTAATCATGTTAAAATGTACACTTGCGTCCAAGTTGTAAAACAATGCATGTTTTTCACCCCAAAAGTTGTAAATTATTTTAATCGTAAAAACATGGGTATATGAACTCATAGAATGAAAATGCGTCACGTAAATGTCTGAATGCAACCTAATTAATTATAGGTCGTATGAGTACTAAGTAGTTTGAATAACTAATACCAAATATAATTCTATATAGCTACATCACCATCTAATTGTAATTGAGAAATAATATTTATAAAGTTAAAATGTTTATAAATATTACCTTAGTAAAAATGTCGTAACTTTCTCATTTTAAGTCCGTTTTGTACGTTCTTTATGTCTACGGTTTCAGATTAAGAAGATGTATCAAAATATTATATTTTAATATTTTTAACTCACTGATGAATAGTGATTTTTACTGTTCATGATTATTTATAAATTTAATTATCGAAATCTTTTGAAAGTCATAACTTATTCGTTTTAATTCCGTTTTTAGTGATTCTATCGAGCACGTCCTTGTAATTAAAAATTCTATCTAAATAAAATATTTTCCAAAAAGTTTTTTTAATGAACAGTAATTTATTTTTATAAAATTATTTTTATAAAAGTATTTATTATCGTAAACTTGTAAATGCTGTAACTTCTTCGATAAAGGCTCGATTATCGAGTATCATTTATGGCTTAAAGACCGACCATGACATTAGTAATTTAACAGACATAAAATAAATATTTTATTTTTTCGAATTTCAAAACAGAAGGTTTGAGGTTTTTTACATAAAAAGTGTTTAAACTTACTTTTATAAACTTTTTGGCATCAAAGTGTATTATTACAAGTCCTCTACCATATTTTATACCAAAAAAATATAAAATCAATGATCTAAAAATTGAATTAAAACAGTAGGTTTTGTGCCTTTTCTTGATTTATTTTATAAACTTAATAAATAAACTTTTCAACAATTAATTTATATATACTTTTTATAAATTAATCAACGCTTGTATAATGTATGTTCTTTCATTCCAACATGTTTTTAACATCATAATATCATATAAAAAAGTATTTCAAACCATGTTCAAGAGTAAAAATCCATTTTATACACTTATAACATTTTTTCTAGATGGTGATTTACTACACATATATTATATACAAATAAAATCACAAATATAAAGAGTGTAGTGTTTTTAGATGACCTTAAGATGAAGTATGATGAAGAGTAACAAGTTCTGAACCCTAGCTTAGAATCAAAACCCAAGCTTCCAAGACTAGAAAACCCTAATTTCCTAAGAAAACCTAATCTTGAACTTTCTTGATTAAACCCTTATAAATGCTAAACCAAGCCTTCAATACACCTTAGAATATCTTAGATATGATGCTAGAACACTTGAATACTTGGTAGAAAAAATTGTATCGATTGTTTGTTGTGGTTGGTTTGAGCCGTGGGCTAGGGAGGAGCAAAAGAGAGAGTTTGTGTTGGTTTTGCTTAAGAAAATGCATGTGTGTGTTCTACTACAAGTCTAAACCTTTATATACATAAGGCTTAGTCAAGGATACTATTAGGAAGTCCAAGGTCAAGCTACAAAATGAGTAAAATAAGGGGATGGAAATAAGGAGATCATTGGTCAAGAACACTAGTCATGGCTAGGTATAATGAGTCTAGGTTTGTACAAGACGATTTGGTAGAGTTTTTTTGTGCTCTTGGTCCCCTAGGGAGTACATAAGCCATGAAAATTATGGGAGGGAAAGGACTAGGAAAGTCTTTGATCTTTTATGGTATATTTCTAGTGATACTTGGAGTTTTAGGAAGTATAGACTAAATATAAAGAGTATACTTGTAACATTTGTCTCAACTCTTGAGGAAGCTCAAGCTTGTAAGCAACATCTCCAAACTTTTTCAACACCTTGAAAGGTCCAATATATCTTCGGTTCATCTTCTCCCGTTTGCCAAAACGGATAACTCCTTTCCAAGGTGGTACCTTCAACATGACTCGGTTGTCAACTTGAAATTCTAAAGGCTTACGCCTCACATTGGCGTAACTCTTTTGGCGAGCAACTTTGATAACGAATTGTCCTAGG